>SWEM01000185.1:0-54188 GCA_019593585.1 Nitzschia palea | reverse complement strand
AGGTGGCTCAGGGAGAAATTGCATTTTATGATTCCAATACCGGAAAGCTTCTCTTCATGGCACCTCGTGGACGGACCATGGAGGAATTTCTCAAGGAAAGTAGAGCCCATGGATGGCCATCCTTTCGAGATGATGAAGTGAATTGGGAAAATGTTCGATGCCTTCCCAATGGCGAATCCGTCTCACTCGATGGAACCCATTTGGGTCATAACTTGCCCGACAAAAAGGGAAATCGATACTGCATCAATTTGGTTTCCATTGCTGGCAATCCCACAAAGTAAGGAGTCAGAAACCAAAAAAGAAGAAGCAGACAAGGGTAGGCTTTTCTGTATCCAAGAACCCTTGATCACACCAGGCAATCGCTCCATCCGAGCTGATCGCCATGACCAGTAGATGCATGAATTTAACCAGAGTGATGAAGGAGAAGTAGTGTAAAC
This sequence comes from Nitzschia palea, assembly GCA_019593585.1. NCBI lineage: Eukaryota > Bacillariophyta > Bacillariophyceae > Bacillariales > Bacillariaceae > Nitzschia > Nitzschia palea. The sequence continues at coordinate 53,751 of SWEM01000185.1, read as the reverse complement.
GAGAGTATATAATAGTATGCGAATTACAGAAATAAGCTTCATTTAGGAATGGCCAAAATTACAAACTATTTACTACTGGTCCTTTTAGCATTGTGTTCTAGTTCTACTATTTCCGTAGAAGCCAGCAGCAACCAGCAACAAACAAAATGATTTCTTCCATTTGTTATTGGAGCAGGATTCACTGGCTGATGTTGTACAAGACCACGGACACTGCCTATGTAATGTATTGTTTCATCTTGTATTGCGACTCCTATTGATTTGTTGCCTGAGCGTTCCTATTTTACTAACGTTGGCACACGGCCTTGGCATTAGGGACTGCGAGTCCCGCCTTAGAATTTGTTCTGTCATCACGACTAAAGACAGCCCACGCGTCATCGCTTGAGAAAGATTCGGCGTGGTCTTGCGATATCCATGCCTACCAAAAAGTCGCATCACTTTCATAAAATCAAACAAAAGACAAGCACCATTACAACAAACGCACAGCAAGAAGAAATCAGAATGAGTCCTAGCAAGCCCACTACATCCACCACCACCACCTTTCCCATGACATGTGACGAATCCGTCATGAAGCCGAAATCCCATGGTACCAGCGAAACACCCGTACAGTCCAATTTGCGTTGGGGATGTGACTCTGAAACGGCAGACCGCATTTGCAACTTTAATCGTCATTATGCAGGTAAGTGAGCAGGTTTGTTGTTCTTGCTTGTTTGAATCACTCTCGACATGTTGACCCAAGAACTCATCAACCATGCATCAATATTAATTTATTCTTCCTTGCAAATATCTTATATTTCTGGTATCAGAACATTCTGGCTATTTCGAGACCAAGGCCGACTTTGTCAAGAACGCCAAGGTGGCTCAGGGAGAAATTGCATTTTATGATTCCAATACCGGAAAGCTTCTCTTCATGGCACCTCGTGGACGGACCATGGAGGAATTTCTCAAGGAAAGTAGAGCCCATGGATGGCCATCCTTTCGCGATGATGAAGTGAATTGGGAAAATGTTCGATGCCTTCCCAATGGCGAATCAGTGTCACTCGATGGAACCCATTTGGGTCATAACTTGCCCGACAAAAAGGGAAATCGATACTGCATCAATTTGGTTTCCATTGCTGGTAATCCCACCAAGTAAGGAGTCAGAAACCAAGAAAGAAGAAGCAGACAAGGATAGGCTTTTCTGTATCCAAGATTCCTTGATCAGACCAAGTAATTGCTCCATCCGAGCTGATCGCAATGACCAGTGGACTCTTGTTGAATTAAACCAGAGTGATGAAGTAGTAGTGTAAACGAGGGAGAATAATAGAACGATGATTACAAAAAGTAAGCTTCGGTTAGGAAGGGCCACAATTCCAAACGATTTACTACCGGTACTTTTAGCATTGTGTTCTAGTTCTACTATTTCCGTAGAAACCAAGCAACCAGCAACAACCAAAATGATATCGTCCATTTGTTACTGGAGCAGGATTCATTGGCTGATGTTGTACAAGACCATTGACACTGTCTATGTAATGTATTGTTTCATCTTGTATTGCGACTCCTATTGATTTGTTGCCTGAGCGTTCCTATTTTACTAACCTTGGCAGACGGCCTTGGCATTAGGGACTGCGAGTCCCGCCTTCGATTTTGTTCACTGCCACGACAAAAGACAGCCCACGCATCATCGCTTGAGAAAGATTCGTCGTGGTCTTGCGATATCCATGCCTACCAAAAAGTTCATAAAATCAAACAACAGACGAGCACCATTACAACAAAACACACAGCAAGAAGAAGAAATCAGAATGAGTCCTAGCAAGCCCACTACATCCACCACCACCACCTTTCCCATGACATGTGACGAATCCGTCATGAAGCCGAAAACCCATGGTACCAGCGAAACGCCTGTACAGTCCAATTTGCGTTGGGGATGTGACTCTGAAACGGCAGACCGCATTTGCAACTTTAATCGTCATTATGCAGGTGAGTGAGCAGGTTTTTTGTTTTTGTTTTTGGCATCGTTTTTCTACATGTGGTGATGCAAATCTCACCAAGAATCATTTTTGTTTATTCTTTCTTTCAAATAACTTATATTTCTGGTATCAGAACATTCGGGCTATTTCGAGACCGAGACCAACTTTGTCAAAAATGCCAAGGTGGCTCAGGGAGAAATTGAATTTTATGATTCCAATACCGGAAAGCTTCTCTTCATGGCACCTCGTGGACGGACCATGGAGGAATTCCTCAAGGAAAGTAGTGCCCATGGATGGCCATCGTTTCGAGATGATGAAGTGAATTGGGAAAATGTTCGATGCCTTCCCAATGGTGAATCAGTGTCACTCGATGGAACCCATTTGGGTCATAACTTGCCCGACAAAAAGGGAAATCGATACTGCATCAATTTGGTTTCAATTGCTGGCAATCCCACCAACTAAGAAAGACAGAAACAAACATCAAAGGCAATCAGACACCCTTTATCAGACAGGTCATTGCTCCATCGGAGCTGATCGCAACGGCGAAGTAATGTAGACGAGGGAGACTAATTGTACTAGGATAATAAAAGTAGAAAGACTCGGTAGGAATAATGGTAAAATTACATACTAATACCACTCATACGGGTAGTTTTTTTGCGTTGCTTGTTTCGTTGCTCATCCCTGCTGCGTTTGAACTACCACGCATGACCAGTCACAACAAGGGCAGGTTCCTGTAACACGTTTTCCATGGCTGCCGATCATTTATCGGTAGAGTTGTGGAAGCTTCTCACATATATATAGTATATGTTATGTCCTTGTCTGAACATGGGAACTACTATCTTGCTAAAAAATCGCGAGTTTCTAGAAATTGAATCACTCGACTTCTTTTCCTCCATGGAAATTTGAATTTTGGCGCCGCTCTGTTCCATATTTTGCAGTTGACACCCAAAAACAAACATGGCGACGGCAAAGAAATTGGTAGTGTCGTTGATTGGACCACCAGGAAGTGGCAAGGGATCATATGGTAAACATCTGGCGCGAGCATTAAAGCTCTCCAATATTGGCATGAGTGATGTTCTACGCGAGATGAGGCCAGATTTGGACCTTTCGTCTGGACGGCTCGTGGAGGATACCGTCGTCACGCAATGCTTGGCACGATACCTGGAAAATCATGATGCGGATACTAATAATATAGGTTACTTATTGGACGGCTTTCCCAGAACGATTCGACAACTCGAGCAGTCTTTTGCTACCCACGTTGCTGTGGATGCTGCGATTCAGTTGGCGGTGCCAGATTTTGCTTGTGAACTAAAAATGTTGGGTCGACGCCATTGTCCCGATTGCGGTCAAAATTACAATGTCAATGGAGTCGACCAAGATGGATGGTATCTGCCACCGTCGTTACCTACCCATCCAACCTGCTCTCCGTCTGTCTGCAACTGGGAAACGCGATCCGATGATCATCCCAACGTGGTTCATTCTCGATTGGCCATGTATCATCAACATGCGGATCCCATCATAGCGTACTTTGAAAGGCATGATCGAATTTTGAAACTCAAGCCCTACAGAGGCTTTGATGATGTCCCCATCATCATTGAAACCGTTCGAAATTTTTTGACAAGATCGATCAATGATAGTGCGAGCGTTGGGTGTCCTTTGACTTTTAAAGTTCGGGTCCTATACTCAGAGCCCCCAGACTTCGGAGGTAGTTCACCATGGAATGATTGAGACCCAATCGTTTTTCGGCTATCCGCAAAGGTGTTTCACCATAACCTCCGTGCGTTCGAGCATTAATGTCTGCCCCTTGGGAAATCAAGTATTTGACAACTTCATCATTCCCTCCTGCTACACCTTGGTGCAAAACTTGCCAACCGTGTTCATCCCTTTCTGTCAGTACCTTGGAACCATGCTGTTCAATTTCTAATTGCAAATCGGCGAGTTTTCCTCGATTAGCAGCCACGTGGGCGTCGGGTGGCAACAATTCTTCGGGCTATCGTGATGCAAACGAAAAAATTTGTTGATCAGAATCACAAATACTAGGAATAGGTTGGATGAGACAAGTAGTCAGACTTACCGGTTCCCAACCCTCTGGGTGATAACTGAGCCAGTGTGCCTCCTCGGGGCTCTCCCGTACAATATAAGGCGGAAGGATTCCATCAAAAGAGGAGGATTGGCCCCCGTGACCTTTTTGGCTGGCGACCCGATATTGAACATCTACTTGCTGATCACTACTGAGTCTCCCTTTGTTGTGGTTCTGAACATGACCCTTGAGGTAGAAAATCCCATCCTTGTTCTTTCCCAACGGACGACCGGTCGGCTCGAAATGGATAAACATGGAGGCATAATATCTTCCTTTCAAGGGAAACGGATGTCCATGGATGCAAGAGGCCGATTCAAACAAGAGCATTTCGCCAGGATGTAACGTAATATTGTGGGCCCGACCTTGGTGGTCATAAATTTCCGTAGGCCAATCCTCGTCCACGTCCTGAGCCACATTGAGAATGGCAGAAGCGACCAAGGGAAGGCGATCCACACTGTGAAACAGACAAAAAAGCAAGGAGAGATGAGAGAAGAAAAGGCCAGTGTATTCCACATGTATAACATCACAATCATGTCACGTACTGAGGCATCATCACCGCGCCTTGGCGATACACGCGAACCCCATAGAGCGAACTTGGTTGTAGTTCTTGTTGAGTCCATTCTTCCATGACTGCACTCAAGGCAGCCCAGATTTCTCTCTTTAGTTTGGCGCCCGATCCACGTAGCCCGGCATCGTCGACCGAGACCATCATGGTAGGGCTACTCCAGTAATTATGGTAGGAATTTCCTTGGCCCCAGTTTTCTTCCGTCTGAATCAATTGATTCGCTTGCCAAAACTCTTCTACCAGATGGATCAAATGTTCCGGTGCCCTAACTTTTTGAAAGCCTATCTCGGTCATGTTGATCATTGATTGAGGTTGGCGACGATTCATCAACATGCGGTCGTACTCGTAGCCGTCACAAAGATGCGAATTCCCGGTCGAGGACAATCGTTCCCGGCAACCATTCAAATGATTCAAATACAAGTCCTGACGATTGCCCAGAATTTGCAAGGGCTCGTCTGATGAGTCTTCTTCTGACTGACCACCATCATAATTGGTAGAGACGCGATAATGTGCCGGAAAGGAAACGTCCAATCCATACGTGGAATTCGTGAATTCTGTGCCTTCCTCTGTTGTGGTTCTTTGGGCCCATCCCACCGGCAAAAATACCACCGCCCAAAGGATCCAAAGACGCAACTGTAAATTCATGGCTGACAGTAGTAAAATCCAAGTTTCAAATTATCCGTACCAGTACAAAGTATTTCGTGTTGTTTCGCTTTTTTGTATGAAGGGAAACGCTGGTCACTTCCAGCAGCCGGGCTTCGCTTTTGTGGCATTCATCGAAGAAATCCTTCCCAGAGAAAAAGGTATCCTTGTTCTTTAGTCTGTCCGTCAAGGTGGCAGACGAACAGACCATTGACAGTGAATTGCCATCAATTGGACCAGGTTTGATTTCTCGTAACTATCTCATCGAGTACCTCTAGACGCTCTGATTTACCCTATCACCATCCCTTTGTTCACAGTAAAGATGCATATCTACACGATAGAGCCAACTTGGTTTAATTGTAAATGATTTCTACTTAGCACAATAGATAACTCTTCCGTGTGACGAGATGAAAGCCCAGTGCATTCCACGTGGAGGTACTATTGTGACGTTCTTGAGAATTGGCAGTGCAATTTGGTTTGAACATAATAATCGAAAGCGCTGTAACAACAAGAAACAACCATCATGAAGAGGTTGTTATTGCTCTCTACGATATCCCTCGTCATGGCATTTCTAATGATGACACCGAGTCAAGCGTTTCCCTTGGTGTCTCGGGGCTTTGGGAGAACGACTGCCCTTCACATGGCCAAACCACGCAGTAAGGTTTCCATGGCAGAAAAACGACGAATGCGACAAGCCAAACAACGTGGTGTATCTCGAGAAAACCCGTTTGCCAATTTACCCAAGGCCAAGCTTGACTTTCAACAACCATCGGCGACCCAGGTCTTGGATACACCCGAAACAATGTCTGATCCTGTTGCCGCAGCCCAACGAGCCAAAGAATTACTCGAAGCCCAACGCCAAAGTGTGGATATGTTGACCACGGTACGAGAGAAACTAGAATCCCTCCCTTCCGAACAAATCATGACTTCGTTGAAAGAAAGGGGATATTTCGTTGCAGACAACGTCTTGGGTGATGAGGCCATTGTGGAACAAATGTCCAAGGAGGCTGAATCCTTGTATTTGGAAGGGGCTCTGGAGGTAGATGTGGAAAACCTTGGAAGTGGAGAATATACAGTGGCCATTCAAGGTGGCACACAACAATACCCCAAATGTCCCCGCATCGTGGAGTGGGTGGTTTCCACAACCAAGCATTTGCCAGAGGTACTGGCACAGTTGTCGTTGGATCCGTCGGTATGCATGGCAACATTGCGGGTTTTTGATCGCAAGGCCTTTCAGGCGTCATTGAAACTCTTGACGGGGAGTGACCAACCAGTAGACGCGACCAAGAAATTCGCTACGACAGTGATGGATGCCAGCAGTGACCGACGGCGAGTATCCTTGCGGTACTACATGGTGTCCAATGCCTGGGATAGTTCGTGTGGAGGGGGGATTTCATTAGAGAGTGGTGAAAGGGTGGATGCCAAACAAGATCGTTTGGTGATTTGGAAATCAGATAGCTGCTCGCTTCGCAGCGACGTGTGGCAGGGGAATGATGACCTGCCACTCGGCCATTGTCTCGAAATGCACTTGGTTGAAAAGGTAGCCTAGCTTTCCTTTCACTACTATATCTTTGCAAGTACGGTAAAAGTACTGTTAGCATTGGGCAGGGTTTTTTTTCAAGTCGCCCATTGCGCGTCATCTTGTTCAGACCATGTTTGCCTGATATTCCCAATAGGGGCGTTTCGTGCGTAGAAACGTTGTCCTTGAATGCCATGCACAACGTGGAATGCATAAAAACCACTCATTAAAACTACCAGTACCATGTTGATATGCAGACTATCATCTAGTTGAGGTTACATTTACAAGCGTGATGCGGTTCCACTGTAAACGCCGACACCTCCCTTGATGAGTCGTTTCAAGGCTGGTTCATAGGCCGGTCCTTTTTCTGTTGCATTCAAGGGATCCAGTTCTGCGGCTTTCATAATGTGAGGGTATACATCTCCATCATAGCGGCCCAAGGCACTCTTGAGACGAAAGTCCGAAAGGTCTCGAGCGTCCACCAATGCCACAGCATTCGGCCGAATCTTGTCCAGATACTGAATGACACATGGCGATACCCACTTGGCTTGTTGCGAGGTCATGTATCCATCCGCCAGGAACTCTCCAAGATCCTTTTCCATCCAGTACAAAGCAAATAGCTTGGCCAAGTCGAGCAAAACGTCCACTTCCTTAGGTCCCAAGTAAAGTCGTTGCTCCTCTTGAATTCCTCGACAGAAATCTTGAAGGACCAGGAAGAGCGAGTACGCTCGCGATGCCTTGGCCATGGCAACCAATGCATCATTCCAAGCTTGCTGCATTGATTTCCCTCCCATGACGTCCTCATTAAGTTGTTGGGCAACCACCACCAGCAACCGAGCCGCACGGTGACGAAAGGCCGCCAGCAACGTTGACAGATCGCACAAGGAAGTTTGGTCAATCGCTACACAGTGTTCCTGTTTGCCTTGTAAAATGGCTTCCAAGGACGGGACCAATCCGTAGGAGTCACAAGACTGGTAGGCGTCGACGCCAGTGTTGTTTTGGACGGCTTGCACCAACTTGAGCAAGACCTTGATAACTTGTTGCGGGAGCATGTGATTGTCACCTTCCACCGTAGGGCTCTGCAAATAACTGTTGATCAGCTCGGGTAGACCCGAGCAGGCTAGAAAGCCGTGACCCCCGCAAGCCTTGCGACATTCCTCGACACCATCGGCCGCGATGGTGGTCGTGAATGATTTTAGCGCGGACGACGAAGCATGTACATCTGCAACTTCCTCCTGTCCATGAAAATAGAATGCAAGTGTTAGTCTTGATTGCACGGCTGGTGTAGACGGGGCTGCACCACAAGTAACAACTGGACTTACCTTGGTAACAGGTTTTCCTTCCAATAGTTTGTTTTCAATGTTCTTTAAATTCTTCCAGAGTCGTCGTCCGGTAAAAAAGAAGCAATAGGATGCTGCCAATAGAGGAAAGATTCGGTGCTGTTGTTGCCTGTAATCCAAAATTTGCAATTCCGTGACTCCGTCATCGGCGTACCCTTGCTTGCGAACAGACGAGTATCGGATATTAATGGTGGTTCCAACCGCCAAGGCCTTGGCCGATCCCATGACAATCATGGCTCTGACCTGCATCATGGTAATATACGCCACTTTGGAGGCTGCTGCCGAAACTTGTTTCTTGCGGTATTTGCCGTTCTCATCGACCTCGGCAAATCGCATGGCCATGTTGCGACGGGGGATGGTTACTTGATCGAAATAGGCGTAGCCATTGTCCATGTTATTGTATCCAATTTTGGGCCCAATATCTCCCGTCTTGACACCCGGTAACAAGGAATGGTCCTCCATAGATCTCAAGGGTACGAGAAAGTTGTGAATACCGCGATCCACTCCGTCGCCATCAATCAATCGAGCAATCACCATGGCATGATTAGCCGTCCGACCTAGAGTTCCTGGCCAGAACTTGCCACTAGTCAAAGTGGGCGAATGAACAACAAAGCTTCCACCCTTGACTCCGTTTTTCGATTCAGGAACAAATGTGGCGGTAGTTTCCAAAGCTCGAACATTGGATCCATGACCAAGTTCGGTTTGGGCATAGCAACCAATCATCTTCCAGTCTCGACACAATGGCAACCATTCCGCTTGCTGCTTTTCATCACACAACGACACAATATTGGGAACAAACATGACCCAATGCAAGGCCGTGGGAAGATCGTCAGCAATGGCATCCAAGACTAATGGAAAGTCTTCACTTTGGATAATCATTCCACCACATTCTTCTCCAATGCCCAGCTTACGACAAATTTCGACCATTCGCACGTGTTTGGCGGCAGCTCGGACATGTCGATCGGTACGATGTAAATAATGATTGTTGGAATTGTCAAAGATACCCGTCGGATCCCGTTCAAAGACTTTTTCAATATGACGACGTCGCTCGGTCCGCTGGGCTCCCCCATCCAACATGTGGGTCACCTTTTCAACATCAAAAGTGGCACGATCTCGTTCTCTTTGCAAATCGGCGTTTACCATGATGAGGATTTTCTGTATTTACAATCCACAAGGATTACAACCAAAACTATGGTGTCAATGAAAGCTTTCTACTGGTAGAAACGAGAGAAAAATCCGAACATTTGTGCTGTGTGAATGACGCGATGCGCCATTGTTCTCCTACGTCAATACAGTCAAATCTTTCTGGCCCCTCCGCCAACCGTGAACCGGGACTCGAAACAACAACCTGTAAATTACGGTTAAAGAGCCAACGCACCAGAACCACGCGATCCTTCCGGCGCTGCGTCGCGAATCTTTGACCTCCATTCATCTCTTCTCTCCTTTTCCCCGACCGTCATCAATCATACAACAATCCATTACGAAAACATGGCATCCTTTTTCACAAAACTAGAGGCCCGAGTGGAAGAAGTCAATTCTCTTCTGTGTATAGGACTGGACCCACATATCAAAGAGTTATTTCCAGACTTGGATGACCGGGCCAATCCTCCAACTTCAGAAGAAAAATGTGATGCGGCCTTACCTTTTGCAAGAATTTGATTGAAGCGACACTGCCCTATGCCGCGTGTTATAAACCCAATGCTGCATTTTTTGAGGCATTAGGTGTCCATCAAGGAAATGCTACCATGAAACGAGTCTTGGATGAAATCCCAACCAACATTCCAATATTGCTCGATGTCAAACGAGGAGATATTGGAACGACCGCCGCCGCCTACGCCGAGGCATGTTATGATCATTTGAATGCCGATGCAGTCACATTGTCACCATTGATGGGATGGGATTCGGTAGCTCCCTTTGTCACTGGTGAGTAATCCACAAGAACAGTGTATGGCTTATCAAATGGATATCCTTTCTATTTTCGTTTACTAATTGCAATGAACTCTGTGACCTTGCTATTGTTATTGTTGCTTTTTTGTGGAGTAGAAAACTACAGGCACAAGGCCGCGTTTCTGTTATGCAAAACATCCAATCCAGGTTCCAATGACATTTTGGCATTAGACTTGGCCAGTGGGGAAACGGTATTTGAGCGCATTGCCAAACTGGCGGGGCAATGGTCCACTTCGCATGGAGCAGGGCTGGGTCTAGTGGTGGGTGCCACGGATGCGTCGGCATTGGCCAAAGCCAGGACTGCTGCGGGCTCGAATGTTTGGATCTTGGCACCCGGAGTCGGCGCTCAAGGAGGAGATTTAGCCCAAGCTGCCATGGCCGGATTGAATGAGAATGGAACAGCCATGTTAATTCCCGTTTCCCGTGGGATTAGCAAAGCCGAGGATCCCGCCACGGCTGCCAAGGAATTATGGGAACAAATCAACAGTGTCCGCGAAACTGTCAAGGCTGAAAAAGGAAACACAACATCTTCCCAATCGACTGAAGGAATCAAACCGTACCAGAGAGAATTTCTGGAATTCAGTCTGGAACAAGGAGTTTTAAAGTTTGGATCCTTTGTTCTCAAGAGTGGTCGAACGTCGCCATACTTCTTCAATGCTGGTCTCTTTGCTTCTGGAGCAGCACTGTTTAAACTTGGCAAGTCGTATGCCTCGGCCATCATGGCAGAACCTGAATTGTAAGTACCATGATGTTTTGGAGTGGTGTTTCGTAATGACCGTGTAAGATGGACACACAACAACAATAGGGGGAATGACGAACACCTACAGCTTGGTCCGTGTTATTGATCCGCCCCCATGCGAGTGGCGATGAAACAATTTTACTTTTTCAAGCACCCGACCCCTCCCGTCCATTCTCGTCATGACTTGTCTCGTCGAGCAACAAGGGTTTTGCATTTTCTCCATGCCACTGTCAATGAAGAATCATTTGGTCTTCTTTCACCTGAGTCCCTTTGGGGAGCTGACGGTCAACACCAATTCGCTGATTCGATAGTTTACTGAGACTATGGCATGTTGCAATTCCCTGTTTTGACAACAACACCTACATGAATATGTTCAATTGATTCTGTTCGGTTCTCACATGTTATGTTATCTCGCCATTCAAATGCAGGACTGACGGAAAAGGCGGAGTAACGTTTGAAGTCATCTTTGGACCCGCGTACAAAGGAATTTCTCTAGGAGCAGTCGTGTGTGCTGCACTGTACAGCGACTTTGGTGTAAATGTTGGTTATGCCTACAATCGCAAGGAAGCTAAAGATCATGGAGAAGGTGGCTCCCTCGTCGGAGCATCCATGGCCGACGGGAAACGAGTACTAGTTATTGATGACGTGATAACGGCCGGAACAGCGATACGGGAGTCATATGACATGTTGCAGGCTATTGGTGCCAAGATGATTGGAGTTGCAATAGCTCTAGACAGAGCAGAGAAGCGATCTTTGGATGATCCAGTTTCTGCTGTCCAGGCAGTAGCTCGAGATCTGGCAGTTCCTGTTGTCTCGATTGTAAGTCTGCCTCAACTTCAAACATTCTTGGCAAAGAGCCCGCATTATGGAAACGAGGTGCTGGAGAGCGTCACCGAATATCGGTCGCAATATGGCGTGTAGATGTTCAAGTCGTGGCTCCATTGGTAGTAGTTTTTGTCATTCCCTGTTACCACCGGTAGACATTTCAAGTTTTCTATTAAGAATAGTAAATTACTAACGTTAGACGTTTTACTATTACCGAAGTCATTGACGCCTAGCGAAGAAAACCTTACCTTTCCTTGTTGTTTGTACTTCCCCATAGGCCTGTCTGAGAAAATAGTCGATCGTACGGGTACACGATTCTTCACCCAGTTCGCATTTCTGCACCTGGAAAAATGCCAAGGCATATGCAGAAGATCTATTTGGTTCGAAACACATATTGAATGGTGGGCAATAAACAATTTTTTGGGTTTCTGATTATACCGGTAATTACCGTAGTAATCCAGAGGCCCAAGTGGCTTCGTTGCAGAGAGGCCATAGACATCTATGATCAACATGTCTTCGCTTTGATGAAGATGCCAATTATATCCTTGGAACACAAAACGGAAGACTGCTTCCTTGATCGCTCTCTTTCTACTACCAGGTACACTGCTTGAGTGCAAGAATCTACCTCCACAATGGTTGCTGATATGAGTTACCCCACCGTGTCGTCGGTTTTGGACAGCTGGGAACGCATCCGAAGAATTGACGATTATGAAAAGAAGACTGGGATTATTCTATTCACAAAGTGAGTTGGACTGTATTTTTCAGCATTTCTCTAACGTGAAATCTCCTTGTTTGACATTGAATTCTCACATTTTTGTTGGCATTGTTGATGATGTACAATTATTTTTATCTTGCATAAAAAGACTGTTTGAGTTGGAACCGGAAGCAAAGGGGATTTTCGGTTTCAAGGACGACCTCACAATGGCAGAGTTGGCAAAACACGAACGTTTTTCTAAACACGCCACATACTTCATTCAAATGATCGATAAGGCTCTTGGGATGCTTGGTCCAGATATCGAACTACTGACTGAAATTTTGATGGATCTCGGGTTGAAGCACGCTAAGGTAAATAAAGCGGGTGTATACGATGCAAACACAAGAACCTTGGGGCCTCAAAACCACTGACATTTCCTTCACCTTTATACGAACTTTTTGTAGTATGGGGTCAAACCAGAGTATTTCCCATCCATGGGTCGTGCTCTGATTCACTCTGTCGAGTCGCAGCTGGGAGAAGATTCTTTCACACGAGAAATTAAAGATGCATGGGTCGAAATCTACGGGGCCTTGTCGTACGACATGATTCGAGCTCAACGAAACCACTAACTGTAAATAGAGTTGTACCGGCATTAAATTGGGTTGGATGCTCACAAAGTGCATTATTATAAATATTTTGGCTAATAGCAAGTGGGTAACGTCTGACTGTGAATCAACAATTCCAATCGACAACATGGGAATAAGCAGTAACAAGAGTTCACATCCTGACGCAACCTGTTCTAAGTTCAACGGCGTAGCAAACGATTCTTTCTACCAGTAAATGACTTGTTTTCAAGAAGGAGTCTCCTCTTCATATCCCAATCTCAAATCTGTTGCGTCAATCATATTGAAAAATCCAACTTCTCTCTCCGAACTATCAAAGACATCATTTGCACACATTACGCCTGTCACCCCAACACTTGCTCCAACTTTTGTCATGTCACCTCGATATGTTTTGGTAACTGATTGGACAATGAGCAATCGATAGAAACCAATAGAGATGCACAACATGGCAATATGTAAAAATTCACTTACTCTCGAATGTGAACTCTCCCATGTCAGATTGTTCTCGCCCGGCCGAGTAAACTCGTGTAATGACCACTTTGGGGAATTTCAATATGAGTTCCAAAAGCATACCATTTCTGGCATCATGAGCCATCACTATCAGGATCTTAAACTTACTATTGTAGTCATTTGTGCCTGAAGGGACGGACCATGTTCCTGCCGCTGCAAGATATTTGGGCCCATCGGTATCACCAAACTCAATAACTCCGTCCGCTCGTAGGAACAATTCGGTGGTGCAAGTATCTCGGTCTTCCATCTCCTCCAATTGGTAATACTCTGAAAAAGCAAAAGATTACTCTGAGTCATTTGTCCGGAACTGGCGAGAAAACATGCACCTCTCCATGGTAGTATTACAAACTTACTATCATAACACCTGATCGCACACAAACTTGAAGTCGTTTTAATCTTCACAAGCAAGTGTCAGATATTGCCATGGATCGTCTTGGAGCGAACACATTCTCTGCTTACCACTGGGGATCCGACCTGTCGATGTGCGGGTGCAACCATAAAGCCGATCACATTGCACCAAGATAGGAGAAAGCATAGAATCGAGATTTCCTTCATGATGCCCAAGAGTCGCCTTACTGTCGGTAGTTTATAAGAAGTTGCTGTTCAATGTCACAAATGTTGCACTTGGTGCCATTGGCAAGTCAGCGCAGATGGATTCCTTGGCGGCTAGTCGACATATCCGAGACAAATCCTTGTCATCTTCGGATTTCAACGAGAAAATAAGAAAAATTAATCTAGCATGGTATCTACACTGTCACATATAATACTTATGCTTATATATAATCCATTTAATCCACATTTTTCGTTAATTAACTGAAAGAGGAAAACGGAAACCGGAGAAGAATATCGACGTCATGGTGACGCCACTCCGATTAAGGCGTGAGAAAGAGGGTTTAGATCCGTTGCCCTACAAATTTTATCGTCCATAAATCGAAAATGTAGTTCCTTGCGTTCGGATAGCACCACGTCCGTAAGCGGAAATTGTTCGCATTTGGCTCGATTAGAAAGGGAAAAGCATATTTTACTGGGATCGCCTTCATTGAAATGCATCTGGGGACAATGCCAATCTGTCCAACCTACACATTTCTATAGTATGGACGCTACGACTTGAGCATTGGGATAGTTTGGTCCTTTTGCAGAGTTTCACTGGGTTCGTCGTCGAGTTTCGAAATGTCCACGACATCATCAGGCGATCCTTGCTTCTCTACATGATTAGAAGTTCTGCACCACATAAAAAGCATCACCCGAAATCGAGTAGGATTACATTGTATCACCTCTCTTTATCAACCATGGCACACTCGTTATGTTATTCCTTCAATCCTTTCTTGAACAGTTCACTGACAGATGAACAGGATCCTGCACTGACAGGAGATGCTGTTCCAAGAAAAACCTTTTCAATTGATTCAACGAAGTCAACATGTGCACCACCAGACCAATCGCTCGCTGCAGCGTTATCGTCTCGCCGTGGCTCGCTGAAGGAATTCACAGCAAAGCTTGTGAGAGAGGCCAAGCAACGACGATTGTCAGCGTTGCCTCTCTCGGTGAACAACGATGAGCAAGGCTGTTGCGAACCCCCAAGCAAGCGCCGTCGATTTGAAAGGAGGAACTCGAAAACCGCAGCAATGCTTATCAGCTCGTTGTCATCGATAAACCCTGCTGACTTTGATGATGAAACATCTGAAGAAATATCCGAAGATCCATGGGATGGAGGACTAGAGATCGCTGAAGACCTTGTACGACAGCTCAAGTTACGGCGCATGAGCAGAACGTGTCCATCAACGTGAGGATATGATGGTACCTAACGTGAGTTGGGTCTCTTGAGGTCCACACTATTACTCTCTGGTTGTTGAAGAATCTAAGTTGATTCATCGATATACGATTGTTTCAGCTTCTCATGAGCAGAGAGAGCGGTTGTGCAGGTTACATCCTTGAAGCCATGCGTATCGACATTTGGAAGATTTTATTTATAAACGATCCTTCTCAATAGTGGCAACCGGGCTACTCCTGGAAAGACTAGCATTAGTAAGGCTAAGTTTTGTTACACGATCAATTCTTTTTTAGCTTCAGTTTGGTTGGAATCACAATCTTAAAGTTGACTTCCATAGACCTACCGACAACACAAGGCCGCCGCAAGAAGTCTAGAAAAACGTGGGTTTTGCGGATACATTGGCACAGAAACATCGAGGAAGAAACGGTTCAAGTGAAAACGTAGAATGGGTACACGCCCTATCGTAAACGTTTGTGTCTTGCCTATACTCAAAAATATCATATTCTCATGGGCCTATTTCGAGACCCGGTATCCAATATATCCAGTCGTTACTTAAAAGGACAGTGTTATCATCAGAAGTCCAAGACATATGCAATGTTCGTGCATATTCTATGTGTCATACATGTTCCCTTGACCCGAAGGGCCACGGTTTCTAGAAAAGAGAAGCTTTTCAAGACGGATTTTCTCTGAAAGTAGTGAGCGAATATATGATACACCAGGTACTGCATCACTCCATGGAATGCGAATGGCTTCGGTGGACAACTGGAATGGTATGCATGATACGGTTGGCAATGTAAAGTTAGTTAATGAAACCGTATAATATGCAAGCGTATAAACTAGTCAAGTAGAAAATCCGCCAATTCCTTAATAATAACAGAGCTGGTAATATGTAGCCTTGGGTTTAGTGACCGTTGACTCTACCGGTATGCCACGTTTCCTTTCCAGGTATCATACAACTTAAGCCGATGGCGCTTCCGACGTCGAACCTCGAAGTCCCTGTGCCTCCTTGTCGTTCAAGATGTGCTCGAATCCTTTTTTCTTGAGGTACGGCCGCAATGTTTTGGCATTGATGGGATTCCACCAGCAATGTGTGCACTGAATGATCACATCCAAGTTGTTTGGATTAACATGCATATCATGTTTGCTCCTGTTCTCTCGAATCGTTTCTCGTATCTCGTCTTTCATTTCCGTCGTAATGGTATGTTCTGAGGCGTACATGTGAGTGACTTTCGTCCGGCGAAGTCCTTTCGTGAATTTGTCCCATGTCTCTGTGTCAACGTTGTAGTTTTCCCCGATATTTAGGCACCATATCCTGCAGGTAGAGGACTGTAGAATTTTTAGCAAATGTAAAACTTGTTTATCACGCATTCCCTCATTAAAGTTCTGCGGGACAGTCATAACGGAAAGATTTTAGAGATACGATTTTACACGGTTTCAGCATAGTCAACACAAAAAGAAACATACCTGAATGTATAGTGCCTCGCAATTCGTATTCTCTTCGAGGGCTTCCAACGCTGCATCGATTACAACAGACGGAGCATTCGGATCGTTAATGTATTTCTTCATTTTGAGCACCACCATATCTGGGTCGTTGCTCTTGAGGCCCTCCACCAGCGCCTTGAGTGGTTTTGAATTGAGCAGTGCCCTTGAAGGCTGTCGTACCGATCGGCGTACCCAATTCGAAGACAAAGTTCCCTCGAAGACATCTTCACCCAAAATTTCTCTGATCTGAGCCGCAGTTAAAGGCTTGGCTTCCTGTCTGATTCGTTTTTCTTCCTCGCGCTCCATGCGTTCCTGTTCTAGGTCTGCTTGTCGCTCTTCTGGTGAAATATCAGGTAGCTTCTTCAACAATGGTTTATTTTTCTTCCGGCGACCACGCACGGCAAGTCTTAAAGGCGCATCAACAAGAGGTTCACCATGCTCCGGTTCCACCGCTTTCACCTTCTTACTGCTCAATCTTTCGTCGTCCACAACATTACTCTGTCGATTAAATGATGCGGACGATGGTGTCCCTGGTAGGATCCTATTGGCTGATAGTTTAAGGCGCAACTTGAGTGGCTTTTTAGAACTGGTAGGCTTGCCTTCCTTGTTCATATCGTTTGTCGATGTTTGAGCATGAGGTATGGTTGAGGGTAATGGCACACCGAACATCTTGGAAGCCCATAACATGACTTCTTCATCGTCAGTATCCGACTCATCAGAACTGGACTCGATGCTGCTGTCATCATCGTCATCATCACTTTCCAAGGGTGGCTCGTCGTCGGTTTCAGTTTTGTCCAGCGCTACCGCCACCTTGCTACCAGCACTGACGTTTCTTTTATTCTTGCCCTTGCTTTCACAATCTATACGAGGAGGAGAATCCAAGGATGTGTCTTCCACAGTTTGCAAAGTGACAATGGCTTTTGGAACTTGGGGTTGTTTTGTTTTCCTATCCATCATGACCAACAACTCCCGCGTATTAGACACTGTGGATCCCCCTTCAGAGTCAGTCACCATACGATTAATGAGCGGTGATGACGGTGCGGGTTCTACTTTCATTGATTCATTGACTGCGACGTTCTTTGCAACCGAAGGCTGCTCCTTCGACTTTTCCTTTTGCACAATCTTCGGTTTTGGCGGTTTCAACCATCGCATAGGGATCCCTGTAGTTGTTTTCTTGATGGGGACACATTCTTTAGCGCTCTTGACGGAATATTTACTAACCACATCCGCAGTGGTCGCATTGGATAGGGCAGTGGAGCCCTGGTTGGAAGCTGTGGCAATCGGGTTCCATTTTTCTGATGATGTCTCGTTACTCTGGTGCTGGACGAAGGTTGGTGTATTATTTCCGGGCTTTGATGGTTCGTGTGTCACATTACAGAACCGCTTATTTGGCTCATTGAGGTTCTCAGTGTCCGTCACTTCCCTCTTGCGAGACTCACAGGATCTCTCATATTGTTGAGATTTCGTGGGGTGATCAGAATTCCCTTCTTGCGAGCATGGTCGTGAATCCAACGGATTGCCGTGGACTGCAGGATTTCCTCGAGGTGTATACGAGGTTGGAGGTGGCCATTTTGTGTCGTTTGGAGGTGAGATTGACGTGGCCGTTGATGCGCTGCTTGCAGAGGGAAGTGCCGGTGAGACTTGTTGTCGCATTTGAGGCATCGGTTCAGACCCGCTTCTTGAAAGATACGATCGTGGCCTTTCGGGGGACTCGAGAGGAAGTCTCGGATAATGGTCACTTTCAGATTGACAAAATTGAGATTCTTGACGATAACCTTGGTCTCGACCGGGGCTGCGTGAAGAATTGATGGAAACCAAAGGCGTATCGGTATCTTTGAGATGTTGCCTCGGATCGCGATCCCTTTCAGCATGACAAGTTTGTCTATCTTGCTGATACCATTGTTCTCGACCGGGGCTGCGTGAAGACCTGACATCAACAAAAGGTTTATCTCTAGGCCCGACGTATTGCCTCGGATCACGGTCCCTTTCAGGTTGACAAAATTTGGTTTCTTGACGACGCCATTGGTCTTGACCTGGGCTGCGTGAAGAACTGGTGAATTTAGAGGTCATTGTATTGGGAAAAGGCCGAGAGTCGGGACCTCTTGTAGATCGATAATCTTGAGTGTCTTTATAGGGCCTTCGATCTAGACCTGATTTCGACGAGGAATTCGAATATGGAATGTCTCTTACTGTCATTTCGGTAGACCGCCATGGTTCGTTATCCTCACCACTTTGCCAGGCCTCACCTCTGTTTGTTTCGTCGTGGCGATGGCATGCGGCTGGACGTGATGGGGGCGAAGGATGTTGCCCGGAATGGTGATCCCTTGTTGGAGGAACGCGTGTTTGATCGAGAATGTCGTGGTTTCTCCTTTCCGGATATCGTCCCTGTTCCAAATCTCGTCGACTTGCAGTTAACTGTGAGTGCTGCGAGGAATCGTGAAAGTCCCTAGAGGGGGCATCATCAGGTTGTTCCAGGCTGTCCCGACGTTGTGCACATCGGTCGTCATGAGCATGAAAGTGCCTTGGCTGTTGATTCGGTCGAGACGCCTCTTCCCTAACTCTAGCGTTCTCGTGACGAATTGACTGTGGGTTGTGATTTTCAGGGGCGTTACGGTAGTTGGGTCCCCCGTAGCCTTGGCGAGGCTCGACGCGTTGTGTAGAGTCGTTGGTGCGATTGCGATTAAAACGATTGTCATTCCAGCTCCCCCCTGAGCGGAAATGAGGACCGCGATTGCCGGTATCGCCAGTAGTCTCCTCGTAACGGTGTTGGTTAAAATTACCGGTACGACTCCTGTCGTTGTCCAACGAGCGTCGTTCGAACGAACCGTTGCGAGGATCACTATCCCAATCTCTTTGCGGTCGTTGCGGTGCCCGGGCAGGAATCGCCATGTCACGACCACGATCCGGAGAACGGAGGCGGCGATCCCAGCCATTGCAGTGATTTGGACTATGTTGACGAAATGGTCCTTGAATCCCCCGACCCGCAGCAGTCGTGCTTTCCGAGTCTCGACGTCCCACGAAATTCTGACACATTGTACGACCAGTAGTTGTTGTTTCTTGTTCTTGTCCAGAGGTCGTTCTTGTTGCAGTTACTGGTATTGCAGGTCCGGAGGATAAATGAGATATCTTTGTGGCATGGATGCACTGCGGGTGGTTACCACCAGCACGGTTTGTCGTAGTGTCGAAATTTCGGCGCCACTGTGTCGAAATGCCAGAGAGTTCGGATTTGTTCCTCTGCGCGACTTCTCTCGGCGTTCCTGCTGTGGTTGTAACTGATGCTGCTGGTGATCGCGGTCGCTTTCTCATCATCTTTGTATCTCTCCCTTCCCCGACTCCCCATTGTTCATCGACGAGACCATCTTCATCGTCGTTGCCTTGCGGCGATCCCCGTCCCCAATGGTCGTTCTTCCCTCTTCCCTGATGATGGTTGACTTGTGCCAAGGAGGTTGCCATCTCCATGGACGTCGATCCCTGTCAAGAATAACAATCGGAACCGAGACAAAAGTAAAGCGATACTCCCCCACAATCGCTTGACACTTCTTAATAATGCAATACCCCTTTAACAGTGCAGGTTCCAATAGATGGCATGGAGCGTTGTACGGTACCCGTACCTTGTAGTAGAATTGACTTACTGTTACGTACCAGGTAGCTGGCTTCGGTAGTTTTCGCTTCCCTCTCGGCTTGATCGTGTTGCGTTGCGACCAAGTCTGCCTCTCTTCTTCGCCTTGTACACAATTATCGTACGATTCGAGCCGGCCGTCGCTCACGAACCCTCTACCGGTATCTATGCGTTGGCCGAAGGGCTGCTCACCGACGAGATTGTACCAGGTACCCGGCTAATCTGTTCGTGCAAGTATCGTAGATATGGTATCGAAGTATGGATTCGGACGATGTACAGACACAAACGCGCGAAAGTTACTGAGAGTAAAAAAATGGATCCAAAAGTTGGCTTCCGCAGTGTCAAAGGTCACCAACGCGCTCCCACCACAAAAAAACTTCTCAAACAACAAAGAGGACCGTCCACGGCGGCGAACGTGTCCATAGTCGTCGCAGTCAGTGGACATCCGAAGTTGTTGACCTTGACATTGATATTGATATTGCTTGTTCTATTCCATGACCGTGACACAATCCAGTCACCACTCGAGAGCATGGTTGGAGGCTCTAGAGGCTGCCAGTGCGTGTCTACGAAATCCCCACCCAGGACCAATCGGTGCCATGGCACCACAGGACAATCCTGCATCTCCGTTTGCCTTGATGGATGCTAGTATCGAGTATCTTGTGAGCCTTGAAACACTCTTGTCCTCCAAACGGCAATCTAGGTGGCACTTGCCACCCACCTTTGACCCTCCGCCTTTTCAACCGAATCTAGTCCAGCCGCCTCCAGTACCAGGAGTAGCTCCATGGCCATCACCGTTGATTCCCTCTCAAGTGCACCAGCCGCGTCATCCCAACAACGTTTCACGGCCTCCGAATAACAACACCAACGGTAGTAATAGTAATCGCTTCCAGAGCATTGCTCCTTCTTCTGATGACGAACAAGACGAGGATTCGGATTCCGACTTGGACGAAGCGGGGGATACTCCGATGCTTCTTGCTACCAATCCACGTGTCACACCAGGGATTAGCATCCTTCGTCTCATTATTCGCATTTGTACTACTACCAGTGATTTGTGGGCCGCCAAGGGAACTTCTTTGGCCACGTCTCATCAATGGTCGGCGGGTGCTGATTCCTTGCTATTGGCAGTGCAAAAGATTCGTCAAGCCTTGGATTTGGCCGACGCAGAAATTTCCAAATTCTATCATCAAGAAAATTTCAACAACAACTCCATGGCAACACCGATGACACCCCTCCGCATTCAACAGAAGAAAGATTTACAAGACGATGCAGATATTGTCCATGTCGCTACCCAATCTCTGCTTCGAGTTCGTGATAGGATTATACAAAATGCCGAGCGACAATTGCAACGCCTAGAACGTATTCTACAGCCACAATGGGAATCACGGGATCAAGCCAAGCAACGTATCGGCCAGGAACGTTGGAATAACAATCCCAATCCCACCCATGAATATTCCCGACTGCGACAAGAATCCGAGGCGGAATTGCGCCTCGTCCAACAGGCCTTGGATGCTCTCCAGGGGGATGAAACTATGGAAGGTTTGTCGGCCACGGCCCAATTTTTAAAATTGCGTCTCTTGCCCACCAATCAACATCGATACAATGGTCTACGACCCGAAGAACAACCCGGTGATGAGGACTCGCTGCGTCGATTGGAAGGTTATCCCGATCCGACCAATTATGGTTGGACCTTTACGGGAAGTAATCGTCAATCCCGGGTCGAATTCTTTGAACGAATGGACGGAGCAACCATCTTGGTCAAGTTGGATTTTTATTATACCACGGGAACAGTCAAAACCTCCATGGATCATCCCCGCAAGGGCAAGACCCAACTCTTTGCCAACCAAGATCAAATCACTCCCGAACTCTTTATAGATATACTACAAAATCCACGCGTTCATACGGATGGAATACGATATCGGGAAAGGGCCAACCGGCCACAAAATAGATCGGCTGATAATTATGATGATGACGATGATGACCATCATGAAAGAGATACTGGTCATAATGGTGGTAGAGGACGAGGACACGGACTCGGAAGAGGTGGACGGGGTCGAGGTGGAGGGCGGGGTCGAGGAAGAGGACGTGGCCGTGGACGTGGTCGCGGTCCTGCCCGTCAACCCATAGAGCTTATCTTCGATCTGAATGGATAGCTGCTGGTTACAAAAATATGATAAACAAACGAACACGTGTAGAAGGTAATTTTTCAACAATGTACCTCATAGCCTAAAGGAAAGGTGGAAACATGTATTGGACAAAGAAGACTTTCTCAAGGTCCTACTATGTCGACGAAAAAGGAGAGACTGGACTCGTTCTCACGGCAACACCGATTGTAATGAACGATTTCATCTCATATGTTATTGTCGGTGCATTGGCGAAAGGTTTGGTGCTACTTGGTTTTATTCTTATTATTGTACATTCATCCTAACAATGAGTACAGAATGGAAGGCCTCAGTCCACAAAGGAACCGGATTGATCTATGTATGATGGATCGAGGACAGCCAAAATCAAACGTATAGAAAACAATGGGAAATCTTGGACCGCAGTGCCGTGATTCCTCAAAGACAACAGTTACATGTGCAAGGCGATGTATCCATATTACTTATTACCGTGTTTCGTAGAAGGTCTGTATCCATGGTGTAAACACCACATTTTGTTGCAAGGACCAAGAACAAGTTATAGCGAGCTGTCAAAAATGCAATTCGTCACGACATCTTGGAGACACCAGAATGCCACCCATGTGTTTGTTGGCGGATTTAAAATTTTTAGCATAGTAAACTCCCGCGGTTCTTGCGATTACTTATGGCCCGAACGACCGTTGGCAAATGATAATAGCCCACCATCTCCATTCACAACGCGCAATCCCGGCGATGCTTCACATGCACAACAACTCACCGCCATCACCCTATTCTCACTACATGTAATACCTGTCTGACGACGTTTGCCGACAGTAGTTACAAGGTGCCTTTGTTGGGGATTTCAACTCGAGTTGAATGCTGGTCGATTAATCCAAACCAACCCAAACCATAAGGTGCCGGCTTTTGAGTATTCGTCGTTCCCTTGAGACCAATCGATTGTGATGGGGAGTGTAATTGTGTCGCATCGCCAAGTATGCAGATTGATGTATGGCTTCGGGAAAAGATCGGTGTTCCTGATATCCATTCTTTCCATCTTGGCATCTCAAGCCAGTATGTGGTACTGGTCCGGTCGATTTTCTCGGAGTCTGGCAGAGCTTGAAATCACTTTTCAACATCCGGCACTTATAGTACAAAACCGTGCCTCTGAACTTCCACCATTTCGCATGTTGCTTGGCATATTTTCCATTGACTCTCCCGAGGGCAAACAACGGCGGGATGTGATTCGCCGGACGTATCTCTCGCTTCATCAATTTCTTGAACGCAACAATATTACGACTGTGCCCACTCGCCATTCACGTATTTGTTCGCTCGACGACTACTGGTACCAGAAAATACCTGACCCCGAACAATGTCAGCTGCTCTATACATTTGTAATGGGGACGATTACGAGCGATCCCAGAGCCCCAGTGGAGTATCTACAGCTGGAGCCTGGTCGCCCCATGACTGTCAACATCTCGACGATACCTGACGCCGAACCTGATGCAACCTATTTGAACATTCGAGAGAACATGAACTTTGGAAAATCGACTACGTGGTTCAAATACTCATCCAATATTTTGCCAGAATCACTGCAAATCGACTTGGTCGCCAAAGTCGATACAGACTGCGTTGTTCATCCGACAATACTATTGAGAGAGTTGGAAGAACGAATTTCGGTTATCAACATGATGTACGGCGGCTCTGAAATTCACAATAACAAGGGTCATCATTACATGCAAGGTGGTTTCTACTTTTTGTCACGTAGTCTTGCCAATGCCATCACGACTGGGAATCCCATTCGTTGGAAGGTCATTAGGGAATTCATGGACCAATATCGTTTGCAACGACCAGAAGACGTCGAAACCGGTCAATTGGTAAAGCATTTCGGTGGAGACAATGTGGAGAGAATAGATATTCGAGAAAACTTTGCCTATGTACACCAAAAGAAGGCCAAAACGGAACAGTATTTCTTGGAGTACTGGGATCGTTATTGCGACGACGTGATCGCTCAAGACTTCTTGGTCAAGGCCATTACCAAGCACAAGACCAACTGTCCTTCTGTTGCAATACTAGCCGAAGAGAAGAGTATGCTTCTTTCCAACGCCTCGGCATCCGTCATGCAACGTGTGGATGAAGTAATCAATGAATTGGTCCAGGAATGTGAGTTTTTGTCACCGTCATGATCGTGGAGAAATAATAGGCAGGCAAGGAGCCGCAGATCGATCTTTCAAGGTCAAAGCTGCATAGAATAGAGTTTCTGTCGAATTGGAGTTATTTAACTGTAAATAGCTGTAGATGTACCTGATACTTGATAGAGGTCTAGCTGGCGTTTACCTGGAACTAACGTTGCATTGTCTACGGTTTTGAGCGTGTTGGACTTGATTGCCTATTGCGCGTGACATTGTTGTGAGTATTCACACACTTTCGCGCGCGCCGACCACACGGGACCAGAACAAACCCTTCTGTCACTTTTTTGATGAGAATACTTGTGCTTGCCCTGGCAGTCTTTGACGAACGATAAAATGAACCATGGCTCGATCATCCTACCTTTTGGAGTATCTACTGAGTCTTTGTCTGTGGGCTTTATTGACTAATCAACCTGTCCATGTGATCGTACACGATACCTCGCCCGACGATGGCATGACTCCCAGTACGACCACCTTGGTCGTCAATGGAGAAAATCGGGCACTACCTAATGTGGCTGGTGTACTTCAGGCCTTGCACCACAACTACCATCCAAAAGGCAATCCAGAGCCTTCAAGCTACGCTATTAATGATGTTGATGTTGGTGTTGATCGCTGGATCAACAAGACTGTGAGAAAGTGGGGATGTCATCGAACCGAAACGCCTTTGATTTTCGTTCACATTGGCAAAGCTGGTGGAGGGATGATTCGGGCCCGATTTGCGGCTGCCGCTCAAGGTTACAATCGAAAGGATTGGTATGCACCCCTCCAGGATCAACATTATTATCCAGTACACAAGACTGCCAACGCGAGCTTTTGCAACTCTGCCTACAAGCACTTTACCGTTCCCAACAATGAGATCTGGCCCAAATCGTTTGAAGGTCAACTTCCCTGCAACGCGACAACACCCATTGGTATAGCACTAGCATGTCCCGAAGCCCTGAAAGAGCAAGCGAGGTGTAGAGGTTGTCAACAATTGAATAGCAAGGAATGCCATACGGTTTACATGGGACACAACCATTTGGGAAGTGAGTTGCATTGGCTACCTGCTAGATATCTTGAAAACTGGTGGCAGTCGACAGCATGGAAGGCTAATTTCACTGTTCCCTGGAACCGTTTATTTCCACCCACTGATGGAGATGCATGGTGTAACCATTTACATCCGTATCGCCCTACATCGAGCTCGATTTATCGAGAAGTCTTCAAGAATTGCTCGGTACCCATTGGTACACACTGGGATGCACAGTTTCTCAACTTTTGGCAAACGCGTCACTCAAGAGCGATGGATAATGTTCCCATCAACTATTCACCCATTTATGCTTCACTACCGGTCCAACGAGTCACCATGGTACGAGAACCTTGGGCGTGGTTAGTTTCAAAATTTTTCTGGCATCACGATTTGGATTCCGAGTTTCGATGTGATGATTTAGAGACTGCCATTCACTGGAGCCACCAATTTGCCCTACAAGGAGTTGTCTTTTTGTGTGGAGAAGACTGTGGGATTCGATGGCTCAAACATCAGATTTCTTTTCGAGAGTTGTGGATACAATCCGAGTCCAATTTGCGTCATGCCTTTTCGGTGGTGGGACTAATGAATGAGACGTTGACGTTTTTTGAGATGCTGACTACCCGTGTAGCCTACTTGGATATGAGACTCAATCCTGATATTCAGGGAGAACGACATCAATCGGGAAGAACCAGAGAGACGGTGCGTTGTCATAGAGCCTTTCAAGACACAGATTTTCAACAGGAATTGCGGACGCGTGTTCCCATGGTTCGATTGTTGGATCATCTATATCTTGTAGCAGTCGAAGTTAATCGAAATCAGCTACAGGAATTGCGAGAATGTCAAGGTCCAGGAGGTAGTTTGTGGAAGAAGAGGCATTTTCACTAACTTTTTCCGTTACTGAGCAAGTTGCGAACTACGTTGGGTGACGCCATAATGTAGGGTATATGGTGTGAAACGAATGAGGAACCTTGCTTGCAGGATGGTCGTGGCCATAATTTTGTGGTCCGAGGTTTGTCCCGGATTTCGGGTAACGACGGCGTAAGATTTGGTCCATTGTTTGTACTGGTCCATTTCTGAATCTGCATTACATGCTCAGAGGCTCATCGTTCGCCATTCGCAAAACTACACAGCTAGCAATTCCTTTACATTTACCAAAAGCGGCCATCATGGGTATAGACGAGACGCCTAGACATCAGCGAAGCAGGTGACAATTGGTACGATGCATAATTGGTCATGTCTAGACATGAATGATAGAATCAAGAACTTTATAGGTTGCCCGTATAAAGGTTGAGGTACCTCTGGTCCAATTCTTACCAGTTTCATCGGCAGTAGTACGAGTCGCCTTGGTCAAGTTCGGGCTACCTTTAAGGTAGAAATGACACACTAACGGTAAGTAGTATATAACATAAATAGATACCACCAATCCGACCACATGATTGGTACCAGGTACCTGGTACGTGGGATGCCGATGACGAATGTAGTGGACGAAGGATTCGATTAGCAGTCAAATGAGGTGTTGAACAAAACACCTACAACAACTCGGTGAGATATATTGACGCTTCTTGTTGAGTTCCAAGTCATTAGACAAAGCCAGCAATCATGAAACAGTTTCTGTGGTATTTTTTGACACTCCCAGTCTTGGCTCAGGGCTTTCGTACTTCCTCGTTGGCATTGGGAAGCCAAAGGGCTGGAGTCGCGACTCCTTCGTCCTTGTCGACTTTGAGCATGGCTCCCCGATTTGACAAGAGTCTGAACAAATGGATCCCAACCTCCCCCGAGGAAGGTCCTGCGGGTGGATATGATATTTGGGGAACTGTGATCCGTCATGGTCCCGTGCCATTCTTTAATCGAATCTTGAAAGCCGATGACTATGAGCAGGGTGTCCTCAAATTCATGGCCGGCGACGAGGTGGACCGAATGCGAGCTCAAGCGGAAATGGATGCGTACTTGAGCAATCCAAATGACTGGGCCTACAATCGACTTAAGGGATATAATGTTGACTACCTTTCTCTCAATCAGAAGCAATTGGTATTGAACCTGGTATGGTCGGCTTTTATCTTGTCCTTGTTGTCGCGAGGTATTTACTGCTTGGCCACGGGAGAATATTACTGGGCTATCATTGGCTTGACCAGCAAAGCTACATAGTGCGAAGCAGACAATATTTGTATTCTGGATACATTGAATCTACGTTAGGGTTTTGTTCAGCTACGCCCAACATAATGATTGTCCATCAAAGGCATTGTGGAGACGGTGGACATAATCTCCCGTTCGAGGCTACCGTAGGAAACAAGGTGTTCATCAAATATTTGCCATTGTTGTCCTCACGACAGTAGTAATCCACCTATACTAATCAGGCATTTTCGCCGTGATCCCATTGTTTCAATCTTGTTCCATGGCATCGCCGTTGTCATCATGATGATCAGTGTCCTGGTCATGGTCGCTATCCTCATCATCATCATCATCCTCGTTATCGACAAGCTTGAATT
Source organism: Nitzschia palea (assembly GCA_019593585.1). Classification (NCBI taxonomy): domain Eukaryota; phylum Bacillariophyta; class Bacillariophyceae; order Bacillariales; family Bacillariaceae; genus Nitzschia; species Nitzschia palea. Next base: position 25,660 of record SWEM01000185.1, on the reverse strand, counting down.
GAAACTTGTCACTGTTGCCACTGGCATGAGTCAGCAGTTGATCCCAGAAATGTCCCACACCCTTGGCACGAAGTATTTTGGCAGCCTCCATGCCACTTTCACAGGATTGAAAGACGAATCCTTTGAAAAATCGTTTAGTGGCCATGCCCGTCCATACCAATTCACAGGTATTGTCCGGATTGAATTTGGGTCGTCCTCCCCCTTGTTCATTGTCATCCTCCTCATCATCTTCTTCCAACATAGTAGCATCGACACCCTTCCATTTCATTCGAACCGTCATGAGACGAATATATCGTTTGATAGCCTTGGGTCCTCCTTCACAAATGACACAAGCCAGGTGGGGAGATTGACATTCCAAGACACCACCCGTAATGTTGTTTTGTTGGGCATTCAAATCCACCTTGGTTCTGTGGTAGGGATGAGAAAGGTCCTTGACATAGAATAGGGCCACATAGACACCCGTCTTGGAGGTATCTTCATATAATTTGCGTTCTAATTTGGCCGCCCGTTGTTCTTTGGTTAATTTGGCCACCTCATTCCGTTCCATATGAGCGCGTTGTCGTGCTTCCATTTGTGCCAAGACCTTTTGTTCCATTTGACTTGGATCGACAAAGGCTTGATCTCCCAAAACTTTAATAAAATTTTGTAATGTCAACCGTGGTTCTGGTGCGGGGATGAGTCCTGCCGCTTGCAAGTCTTGCAGTTCCCGTTGCTTGTCTTGGCGACGTAATTTGCGTTGTCGTTTCAATTCCTTCTTGGTAAGATAGAGGACTGGTTCCACGGGAGGTTCATCCCCCTTGATATGAGGTGGTTTGATGGGGACAATATGTTGCACCAGACCCGCCGTTTTGCTGTACGAGAGGGCGGCCAAATCAAAACATTTTGCTTGGAGCGCCGAACCGTCGGGATTCTCCAAGACTTCGAGTTGTCGCAGAGCCTGTTTCGATTCCAAAATGTGATGTAATTGGGATTGTGTTTCTTGTTGCAAGAGATTTCCTTCATAGGTTGCAACCTGTTTCTTTAATTTGGATGGTAGTAATTCCATGTCCCACCACTCGACCACTTGGGGCATGGAAGTTTTTTCATTGGCTTCGGCGCGGACCGCCACGAACGTATCATCATCTTGAATCACTTCGGTGGATCCATAAATATTGGCCATCATGGTTTGTTGAGTGACATAGGTACCGGCCTTGCGACCACTGACAAAGCCGGATTGTTCGGCATTGGCCGCCTTTCGACGTTTTCGTTCGGCAATCTCGACAAAGGTCCCAGGTTCAATGAATTTAATGGCCTTGTGACGTTTTCGAACTTTGGCCGCTTGGACCCGCTCATCCAGGGCTTCATCATCATTATCATTATTATCATGGCCTTGTTCATTTTGTCCAGCAGATCCATCCGCCCCATCCTTGTCTTGCACTTGATGTGCGAGATAAGGATTGATTTTTGGTTTGGGAGGCTCTTCTTTGAATGTAGGTCCTGTGACATTCAAGTCTAGTTCATAGTGTTTTGCTCGCTTGGTAGCAGGACCTACGGAAGAGGGTGGAGATGGCCGTTGTTGTTGTTGTTCTTGTTGTTGCGTTGGAAGCGGTTGCTGTAGAATAGTCCTAGTCGGGGCGGCTGCAACCCCCACTACGCCAGCCGCCGTCTTGGCCTTTAAGGATTCCAATCGGGCTCGAATACTTTCTTGCAAGGCCAAGGCTTTTGCTTTACTATCAATTACCACTGGTGCCGGCGCCGCCGGCGTAGTTACAGAAGTCGCCGATTCTACCGGTGTTGCAGTTGTTGCGTCTCCCCATCGTCGCTTCCGTCGCCGTTGTGCATTGTCACCATTCGTTTCGTTGGGAACGGATGATGGGGCTTGACTTTCTGTAGGCATTGTCTACAGTTATACAGTTAGTAGTAGTAACTGTCAATCAACAGTTTAATAAAATGATGGACCAACTCAATCAATCCAACACTAGAAGTCCTGCTTCTACTTGCGGCGTTCTGGTCAACATCATGGTCGGCCGCCAGTTGTCTATGAAACGTCTGTCCGTCGGCCCTTTACTGAAGTTGACACAGGAGTAGGAATCTGGAATGTCAGTCCATGAGCGATCTTTCCTTTCCATGAATTTCGCTCATCTTTGTGGAGTGACGTTGTCGCCGATGGGAATCCGCCAATGAACGGTTGGTCTTGGCCATCAAACTCAAACTGGGCAGCCAGATCGGATACATGTAGTGTGACAACACGACAACCTGTCGCGTTAATACACTTATTAACATCATTGTACAAGTATCCAGTCCCAAAATGAAGTTCCTTTCGACTCTTGTCGTCGCTCTGATATCTTCATCAACATGGGCCTTTGCGCCATCCAAGGTAAAATGATCCTGACCGATTTGTTGCCTTCTTTCTAATGGGATCCAGTGGATATTGAGGGTTCGCATCGACCTCACAGCCAACAATCATCTCACATGAATTTTTCGTTCATTGTTTGATATACTCAATTATATACAGCGTCCCGGTTGCACTGCGACAGAACTCCACGCGGAACCTCTGCAGATTGGAGTCTTTGGAGGAGGCACCGTCGGTGGTGGTATTGTCGGTATCTTGGAGCAAAAACGTGCCAAGTTGGAAGAAATGACTGGCCGATCCATTCACATTAAAACCATTTGTGTCCGAGATGCTGACAAACCACGAGATTTCAAACTTCCAGAGGGATGCTCCATTACCACCAACTACGATGATATCCTCAATGATGATAGTCTGGAACTGGTAGTCGAAGTTATGGGAGGAACTACCAAGGCCAAAGATGTGGTCTATTCGTCATTGAAAAGTGGCAAACATGTTGTGACTGCCAACAAGGCCTTGATTGCCGCCTACATGCCCGAGATTACCGAACTATTGGAGCAAATCAACTCGAAACGGGGTGGGGACAACCAAGTCGAGTTTCGTTTTGAAGCCGCCGTGTGTGGTGGAATTCCCGTCATTCGGTCACTCCAAAGTGATTTTGTCGGTGATGACATTCAAATGGTAAGTGGTATCATCAACGGATGCACCAATTTCATGTTGACTGCCATGGACCGTGATGGAAAATCATACGATGATGCCTTGGCCGAAGCCTCCAAATTGGGCTATGCCGAAGAAGATCCTACCCTTGATGTGGGTGGATTTGATGCTCGATCCAAACTCAAGATTCTCGTTCGATTGGCCTATGGAGTAGAAGTGGCCGAAGATGACATTTCCTGCAAGGGTATCACGGAATTGAGCAAGTTGGACTTTGAATATGCCAAAATGATGGGTGGAAGTATCAAATTGATTGGTTTTGCCAAACGAGTCGGAGCCGACAAGGTCGCCGCCTTTGTTTCGCCTTGCTATGTTTCCTCGGATGATTCCTTGTACGCTGTCAATGGAGCAACCAATGCGATAGAAATTACCTCGAACAATCTTGTTTCCACAACCTTGATTGGTGAAGGTGCCGGACGTTATCCCACGGCCAACTCATGTGTCAATGATATTGTGGCCTTGGCCAAGGGTGACAAGACCCCCCTTCCCTTTAACCCACCCTCCGATCTCAAATTTGTCAATAACTACGAGGCAGATTTTTACATTCGTCTCAAATATCGTGATACCTTGGGAATTACCCGACAATGTGGAGAAATTTGTGAAAAGTATGGTGTATCGATCCATTCCATTCTGCAAAACCCCATTACCAAACGTGACGATGCTGCCTTTGTCCTCATTACGGAAAAGGTGGCCTTGTCCAAAGTGAAACAAGTCTGTGCCGAAATTGAAGCCTTGGATTGGTGCAAGGGACCCATCTTTTTCATGCCAGTGCTGCGAGCTAGCTGGGCCGTTTCCTTGTCACCATGAAGCCTCATACCAAACGAAAGAGAAGAATTGTGACTTGCTAACTAGCGGACTAGACAATCAAATGTTCGTTATTCTTTTGTTTACAATACTTGTGGTAGGGACAGTGTCGATGGAAGGACGTGTTTGTGGCATGAGGCTAGGATTGGTCACAAATCATCCTTTTTTTAGAGTTGAGTATGGAAGTGGAAAACTAGAGTTATTAATTTGTAAGAAAGTTCGTGGAAGTGGAAAGAATAATGATCATCTAAAGCTTGAGCCAGACTCCAGACGTGCACTTGAATCCGGACCCGAATGCTACTTGCATGATGCGGTGTCCCTTCTTGAGTGGATTCGTCTGTTGTTGTTCCTGTATATATTCCAACTCGTACCAGATGGACGAGGAACTAGTGTTTCCATAATTGTATAGAGTGTATCGAGATGGTTCTGTGTGAAAATCTTGGAGTTGCATATTTTTCTCAATTCCTGAAGAAAGGAAAGCAGTCGTTAGATTGACACCTTGAAAATGGTTGCACTTTTTGAACATTGGTCCCGGAGCGAAACTTACCATCAATCACTGCTCGTCCTCCCGCATGAATGCAAAAGTGATCAATGCATCGCTTGAAGTCTGGAACATACGGCTTGGGAATTTGAATCTTTGCTGCCAAGTCTTCGGCTCCTCGCTTCAGCAAATACTTGACCAACGATTTCGTTGTAAATCGAACGGCTATGCTCCAGACAACCTTGGCTTGTTCGGATATTGGTAGAACTTGCGGTCCCAACATTGTCAGGTTCTTCTCCATTGTCTTTCCTGCGACTTTGACAATATCCTTCGACAGACGCACACCCCGGTTCCCATCGGCGTCTTCTCCTTCATAAACGCATTCGTAGGCCGCCTGTCCTGACCCTTGGACGCGGACTGTGTGCAATAGCTTGTACCAAGCACGGCGTCCATCTAACCAGTTATTCGATAAAACAATGGCTGCTCCTCCGCATCGGAATAGCGTATTCTGAATCAAGAAGCCCCTGTCATTGCCGTGGTACAAGTTGGGAGTAATAATTTCTGTAGAGACAACCAAGGCCTTGCCCAAGCGTTTACCCAAGAGTCTCTTGGCGAGATCCACACTAATCAGCGAAGCGCTGCATCCCATTCCAGAAAGATTGTAAGTAGCTACATCGTCTCGCATTCCAAAGTGTGACATGACCATGGCACAGAGAGACGGAGTCGGGGAGAACAACGAGCAGTTAATGACAAGGATGTCAATTTCTTTCGGCTTGACGTTGGCTTTTCTCAATGCTTGCTCGACTACGTCAAAGATGACAGTTTCTGCTTCTTTTCTGCTAGCATCTATCGATTGATCGGCTTTTTGGTCCTCGCGATGTAGTGACTGCACGATACCAGGGGGCCAAGCGGTAGCAGGGCCAGTTCCTGATCGTTCCAAGATGCGTTGCATAAAGTCTAAACTTCCCTCGTCGAAGCATTTCTTTCGCCTCATCATTTCAATAATCTGATCGTGATCCACCTTCCAATCCTCTGGTGGTTTAAATGTGGCAAAGCTCAAACAATAAATGGGGCTGTCACGACGCACAGCCCAGGCGGCAACAACCAGGATCAAAGCAGTGGTCTTTACTGCTGGAGAGAAAACGTCAAAGCCATCGCTTTCAGCAATGGCCACATATAGTCGAACAAATAACTGCTTGATGGCATGAGTCACAATAGCAATGGTTTCCAGCGAGAACCATTCTACGTTGTTGTCACCAAAGAGATCCTCAACCACTTGGTGAACAATCTGGGCCATAAGAATGACAAGTCCCAGAACGAGTAGATGAGGCGCATGCGTCAACGTCACGTGTGCCCAGTCAATCATACTGTGAATCAACGAAACGAAAAAACACAACGTGGTGAGTCGAGGACGAACGCAGCGTTTCGCATATCCATGTGCGTGACATTCTTTTCTTACCCAATCAAACTGGATTTGCGAACTCGATATTCCCTTGCATTACGAGGAGTCGTAGCATTTTCACTACCAATACTTCCAAGACTTGCGTTACTCAATTCAGATGTCGAGACCACCCGATGCATTCTTGCATCAGCACCATCGTCGTTATTTCGTTGTTGAGGAGGCATGTTCTTTGAGGCTTTTTTGATGGAATAGAATTTCCACTTTTTTGATTCCAACCAAGCGTCGCAGATCGTTTAGTGAAAACCAAAGAAAGGAATGTGAATCACGTCGATGTACAACAAATGGCCAAAACGAAATGTTCAATCCAATCTTTATATTTTGTGAGGGTGGTGGTAGCTGTCCACAAGAAACTGCGACACGTGGGATGTCGATCTAGTTTTTGGGTGTGCGCTCGTAAAAAGCGAAAGCTACGTGGCCCGAAAATTGCCAGATACAGACGTGATGATGCAAAATGTGACAAGGACAACCGTAGGCATGAAATCGAGATGCGAGTACCGTGTACCAATCAACGACGACACAATTTATCGCACAACATGTATGGATCGTATCGTGCACAAATAGAGCATAGGTCCAAGATAAAAGACCTTGTAGCCTACGTGTTGCCAGAAGGAAAATGATTGGCTTACCATCAGATACAGTCGATTGAGTCCATCCGTGAACATTGACAGGCATCTTTGGCATCACGATTATCACACTGCAACCAACCGAAGGTACATGTACAAGTATCTTTCCGATTTATCCTTGTCAATCCTCGTTACATATATATGGAAGCACACTACCGGTATGGTATTCAGATCCTTGCCTAATCGAAGGGTTGCCTATTATTCTTTCGAATCAAAACGCCGATGACAGAAGGGTTACGGCATTAACGCTATTAAGATGTTATCGACAAAGTCAAGTTTAACAAGCGACGTGATCTCCTCCTTCCACTGCTCATATTGTTTTGTGGTGGAGTTTCACGTTGTGATTTCTACGCAAATAAATCATCTGCAAAAGTATCGCTTCCAAACAAATCATCAAGGGAGGATTCAATGTCGGTCTCCAAGTCGACATCATCGTCGTCGTCATCTTCTTCATCATCATCATCATCGTCGAAATTCATAGCTTCAATCGCTTCTGCACTCATACCAGCTGCTGCAGCTGCCGCAGCCCTTTGCTCTCGCAATTCTGTCTTTTTCTTCTTCTTGGCCTTTTCCTCTGCCCGTCGAACTTCGCCAACCCGCTTAAGGACTTCGGGTCGGGGAGAGATAATGAGCGACAGATTTCTGCCTTCACGTTTCGCCTTTCCTTCTCGAACACAAAGCGAATCCAAGTCGGCCGCAAGTTTATCCAATAGCTCAAATCCTAGTTGGTCGTGTTGGACCTCTCGACCACGGAACATGACTGTGCACTTGACACGGTTCCCTTGATTCAAAAACTTGAGCGCACTCTTCTTTCGCACATCGTAATCGTGGACATCAATCTTGTAACTCATCTTGACCTCCTTGATTTCGGTGGCCTTGGAATTCTTTTTGACTTCCTTGGCTTTCTTTTCTTGTTGGTATCGATACTTGGAATAGTCCACAATCTTGCAGACTGGTGGATCCGAGTTGGGATTGACAAGGATTAAATCCAGTCCTCCCATTTCCCTTGCCTTGTCTAGGGCTTCATCTCGATGCATAATCCCAAGTGGCTCGTCCTTTCCAGTCGCAGTGGGAGCGGTGACACGAACCTGAATCGGAGCAATCTCTCGATTCATGGGAGGTCTCACTTCCTTGGTTGGCGCTTGATTACCACCCGTTCGTCTGACAGCAAATAAAATCATGGGATTGTTGGAGTATCTAGTCTCTTGACCGACAACATTGTGGATTGTAGACGTGTGTCCAAACCAAAGAGGGGACGGCGTCGAAAAAGCCGCAATAAGTGATAGTCTAGTGCACAACCCAAAGAGGCAGAATAACTTTGGTAATGATATCGACAAAGATTTCATTTCAAGTGGAACCAACGAGAATGTTTAAGCGTACGATGAAACAATGTGGCTACGCTTTGAAATGTTCTTTCTCGCTATTATTCCTGTGATACAAGGTACATGTACTGTAGCACCAAAATATCAATCTTGGGTTGGTTGTCTCTGCACGAATTTATTTGTACGGGCTGATTCAAAACTGACGTTGTGTGGTTGGGATCCACTTGGCGGATGTTGGGTCAGTTCGATTGAAGCTGCTTTCGAGGAACCACATCAACGCACGACGGGCGGAAATACTGGTTTGATTGACATGATTCGGCCAAAGGTATGATATATTTATGCCGGCGAATTAGTGCCAAAGATAGGATGCGGAATGTCGCAGGAATGGAAAAGTGTCACTCGAATTTTGTGTTTCCGTAGTCCGTACAGTACAAGTACCTGGTACCGCATGGCCCAGCACAATACCTACCTGGTACCTGGTACTACCGCACCTACCGGTAGCCGCTTGCCGGCCGAACAAACTGGCGCACTGTACTTGTACCTGGTACCAGGTAGCCTGGTACATGGTGCCAAGTACCAGCAAGCATGATATTGGGTCACAGGAGGAATTGGTTTGGCATCCTCGATTGCGCGTTGGAGCGCCGCTCGAGGTGCCCCTTTGCGATTCTTCCCTCTTTCGCTCGCGTAGACGACGTTCACTGCCCCAGTCGCAAATCTACAAAAGTCTTCCATTGCAACGATGCCTTCTGGAACGCAACAAACGTCGGGTATAATTAACCCACACGAGCACGATGTTCTATCTGGACGAGGAAATTTTGTCAACTACCATGCAGGAAACGAACACTTCCGTGCGTTGGTTCGCAAACATAAACTAGAGTATGTTCGATGCCCCAAACCACAAAAGGGGAAATTTTCTAGAATGATTGTGGACGAAATCAAAAACAGAAACCCTCCTGGTCGATTTCTGAAACAAGATGCACAAACAAAACTCTGGTATGATATTGGAGAGAAGAAGGCACTCGACAAAACAAGACAGGCACTACGAGAAGGAGCGCCGGATATCATGAAAGAGATGACTGGAGAAAGCGGCGGTGAAAGCGATGATGACGATGGACCGCTGCTGGTACAAAAGGTACGTGGGCCCCTACGTGACAACTTTGAAGTGAATGGGTGCACTTCTTTTTCGATTGTGCGGACAACTGTCATAACATTGTACACAGAATTACTCAACATTTTCACATCCCAACTGAAATGTCTACTTTAGGAGGCCATGAATCGACGCAGTTCTGCTCCAGCGAGTTTTTCCGGCGATGTGCCTTTGCACCAATTCATGGGAAGTTCAGGATTGCAGTCACCAACAATAACGCATCATGGCCTACTCACATCGCCGAGACTCGCATCTCCTGGTATGATGTCGCCCGGATTGTTGCTAGGGCAGTTCTCACCAGATATGGGCCAATTTTCAGGACGGGCGTCCATGAGTCGCATGTTGGATCCGTCTGCACTCCCTGGGCCCCCGTTGCAAACTTTCGATGGAATTAATCAGTTAAATGTCCAACAGCAGGCGATGATGATGAATGTGCAACTAGGCAACAACTTCCGAAACAACATGAGTGCGTCTGGCATGATGAGTCCACAACAGATACAACTTCAAAACCAAATCAATGCACAACAAGCACAAATGAATCAACTTACCCAACAGTTACGACAGCAGCAACAGCAACAGCAACAGCAGCAAATGAACAACACAACGGACTTTGCAGAGTTGCAGATGATCAACAAGTTGCAAAACATGGCGCGGCTAAATATTTCTCTGGATGATATAGCGTCCCAGAATATGTACCAAAATATTCACTCGGCGCAGTTTGATCCCCAACGAATTGATCACATGCCACCTCCTCCATCGGTTCAAATGGATGCGACGAGACAACGCAGCATAACAAACCCAGACTATCAGTCCAATCTATCCAACTCAACATCATTGAAGCAACAGCAGCTCCAGCAGCAACAACAACTACAACAACAACAGCAGCAGCAGCAGCAACAACAGCAGAGCAAAAGAGTTGATTCCCTCCCTGCTGCCAATCCTCGACGAATGCCACCTCCGTCATTGATGAAGCGGGAAGACAGCATGAAAATGGAAAAAGTATTCGTCGCCGCTTCTCCATCGTCAACCAAACGAAAGTATGATGCCAACGGTTCGTCGGCGCACTTGTCGGCCATGAGCTTGTCCATAGGTGACATGAACGAGGAAGGAAACCTAAGTTCCGTCTTTGACAGTTCACTCAGAATATCAGGTGTCAGTACTGCTGATAAGACTGCAAGCGAAATGATGCATCATCAAGCAGCAAAAGAGAAGCTCAAAGAAAAGTCAATAAATGGAAACTGGGATCAAAATAATCTTGAGATGAGTGTTGCAACCATTGGTACCGGTAGTGAAATGAGAATTTCCGACACTGGAGTCATGAGTTATGCTACTTTCGGTGATCCTGGTCTTCAGGATTCTGATGGAAACATGTCCTTTGGAAAAGTATTTGAAGATCCTGACAAGGATGACTAAGGCGGCATGAAGACGAAATCTTTGTTTGCACACCAAGTTTATCAATTGTAGTTCTACAGAGTTTTGTGTTCATTAGTGGAAAAATGAATGGCTACTCTCGTTTTCAAAAATTACTGTGATGGAGAGGAAGTTTGATGGAATGCTGCAAAGATTGTCTGGAAGAAGCTGGTCAAAGGTTGACTTGCTGACACTGCATGTCCAAGTATGTCAATTAGAATGTAAAAAAGAAATGACAAAAGAGTCAAGCGTTGAGTGATTCATTGCCCAGAAAAGTTCCTGGAGGTAGGGGCCACACATTCGAAAACAGAATGTCACAAGGATCAACTTTTCAAGTCGTTTCCCATCAACACGACTGCGGCCACCTGCTATGCCGCTATTTGCTGCCAGTTTGCCTACCGGTATTTGCTACTTGTTGTAAATGTCTAAAGCTTTCAAACTCGGTCGAAAAAAGGAGCCCCCGCGAAACTCTCCTCGTTCAAGGTTGCTCGCTTGTGTCTGCCACACAAGCAAATGTGAATGCTTGTCAGTCATGGTTTTCCTTTTGCATCGGCAGCACTACAAGTAAAATTGCGTCAAATATACCTTCGTCCCAAGTGATCTTGTTAACTGTAAAGTTGTTGTTAAAGTACACGAGGAAATGGCTCGGTGGCTAGGATTTGCACTTGCCATAATTACAATGCACGCCCCAAATTTGTGTACTACGGTACTATTCTTATTCTACTTGACTCTTGAGGACAACACATTTTTTTAACCGGACCGTACTACCGGTAGTGCGTTTTCCGGGATCGGCCACGATTTATGATTTATTGTAGTCGCACAGTCCCTGGTACAAAAAATTCGACTGGCGAAATCGAACATTTCGTTGCAGTTGCGCTGTGCACGAAAACCTAGTCGCCCACAACTTCACTATAACAGTGCCAGTAGATAATGGGCTCGTAACCAACGATTGCATTCGGAGACTCTCCCTAGTCGCCCTTGATTGGAAGTGAAAGGAAACAAAGTCAAGCAAAATGGAATCATAAAACAACTCGAGCAAAAACCATCAACACACAAAATTCTAAAGAAGGATACAATGAGCACCATCACTACTACTACCACCAAATTCGATGCAACCAATTCCAAGTATCAACTCAAGGATGAGTTCAAGCCTGACAAGGAGAAATTTTGGCCTTACCCCAAAGAGGAGGATGGATGGGTCCATGCACACAATGCCCTTCGCTTTGAAATCCAAGAATTGGTAGAGGCAATTGAAGCAACAAACCGTCGAAGCCCAAAACTCCAGCGGTGGGAAATCGACTGTATTGCTAAAGCATGGAAGGGTCACGAAGAACACATCCACAGTCATCATAGCAATGAAGACAATATCATGGCGCCCTACTTGAGTACACGTTTCCACTATCCGGACAAGGTAAGAACTGGTGTGGAAACAAATCGAAAATCATCCATCATGTTGTTGTACGATCCTCGCTGACCATGATTCGTTTGGACAAATTTGCCACAGTACACTGCTGATCATGATGAACTGGTAGCAAAACTCGATAGGCTTCACAAGCTTGTAGGTAACCTCAAGCCCGGTGGTGCAGGTGGCACTACTAGGCTCCTAAAGGAGCTTCGCGAATATGAAGCAATGATGAAGCCACATTTACTTCAGGAAGAGATTGAGTGTCTTCCCCTATGTCGCGCATATTTTACTCCCGAAGAAGTCGCCGTAAAAGTCCAGGAAATGATTGCCAAAAGTCCCAAGGTGGAGACCGGATCCTTCATTCACGCAAGTAAGTTATTTCTTTGGGGGCATTTTTATGACCCTCTTGGTGTTTTTGGAAAAATTGCAAACGTCTCTGACCGGGCTTTTTCTCCGCTCTTTTTTGATCATATGAATGTAGTGGGCGTTGAAAAGTTCCGCAAACAGTTTATGCAACAGGAAGGAATCCCATTTTTTGTTTGGTATGTTGCCTTTGTATGGAGGTTGAAACACTTTCGTCGCGTATTTGTGGCTCCCATTGAGGCTTTAAAGTCAGGTGTCAAAATTTAAGCCATGCGGCAAGTTGTGTTCAAGCTCTGTCGACAAGCCAACTTTCTCCAACGTTTTCAGTGTGTGTAGCAAGTGACAACTTTGAATTTAGCAACGGACGGTTTGCCTGTTTGTCATTGGTATTGCAAAGCCGTGTCTTACTCCTGGTAGTACGGATTATAGTGCTCCATTCATGGACGAAATGCGTTCGAGCCTTCCCTTGCTTCCGTTAGTTATACTCGTGGTTGACTGTGAATATCAAAGTGAGTTGACATTTCCGACGTCTTTTGGAATGAACTCGACTTGCCATCGTCAAATGGCAGGTTTGGAGCGTGACTGGATCCCGGTACCGGTAGTTCGTCCCGGGTAGGGACTAAAACTGTAAGGACTGGAACGATTCCAACGATGACGTGTTTCCTGCAAACGAAAATGAATGAGCAACCAACAGCACAATGGCAAAAGAAACCATAGGATGAAGTTCCAAACGTACTTGTACTTGTGCTGGTAATCAAATGAAGAATGTCTTCCTGTGCCAAGTCGCGCTTCTAGCTGCGATTCCATCATGTTCAGCCTTTTTCACGCCGTTGAAGCTTTCCCCACTACAATCCGCAAACAATTATGGCGTGTCGCTGAGGAGCCAAGCTACAACAGACCTTGAACCTGTACCATCGGTTGTGCCACAGCAACCCAATGAGGTATCGACGGACGTTGTCATTTGTGGAGGTGGGCCGGCGGGACTTCTCAGCGCCATAATGCTGGCTCAAAAATTCCCAAAGGTAAGTAGTTACCACTTTCCTAGGCTTTTACCCTATTGTTGTTGATAAAGAAGAACATGCTGACGATACATTTTTTTTGCTTCGGGAGAAGTACAAGATCAAAATCTACGATCGCCTTTCCGAACCCGTGTCACCAACGGATGATACTGTCTGGCGAGATTTTTCCAAATTCTACTTGATAGGTCTTGGAGGTCGAGGACAAACATCACTTGCCAAGTTTGGGGTGTGGAAAGATGTGGAGGATGTTTGTACCGCTGTCGTTGGACGAAAGGATTGGGCTCCAGGATCCGAAGAGGCGGTGGAGAGGATTTTTGAGGGGAGAAAATTCACCACCCAAGTCCTTCCTCGCGATAAACTCGTCAGCGTCTTGTACAAGCACGTCGTGGAGAATTACTCGGATCGAGTCGAGGTGAATTATGGATATGAAGTTCGACCATTAGATTTTGGTAGTGCCACGAGTCAATGTGCCACTGTCAATGTGTTCAAATGTCGTGGTGAATCTGAAAATACTCTGGATTGTGATGTCGATTCATCTATTCGTGTATCGGCGGGTCTTGTCATTGCCGCCGACGGTACAGCTAGAACCATCGCCAATCAAATGGAAGCCTATGATCGTGAACAACGAAAGAAATTAAATCCGTTCCGTAAACTATTGGCTGGAAGACCGTTCAAGGTCACCAGATACGAAGACGACAACCAAAGAATATACAAAACTATTCCAATCAAGCTTCCTCCGGGATGGCGTCCGGATTTGAACTACTCGGCTCGTTCCAAAGGTGGTCGCGTCAACATCGATGCCTTACCTGCCAATCGGAATGGAGAATACTGTGGAGTACTACTTTTGCGAAAGGATGATGAACTCGCCCAACCAGATGTTGACCCGAAAAAATTGCGAGAGGAACTTGATCGCTTTCTTCCCATGTTTAGCAAAATCTTGGATGATGAAGTTGTCGCTCAAGTAGCAAAAAAGCCTCCATCCTTCCTACCAGCATTCCGTTTTGTAGGTCCAAGGCTGAACCAAGGTGATCACACTATTGTCCTTGGAGACTGTGTAAGTTTACCGCTGGCAGGTCTGTCAAAACCAATGACTCCCGAACCATCCCACTCACCCTTTGCCATTTATTCTACTCTCCAGGCCCATACTGTCAAGCCTTATTTTGGTCTTGGTGCAAATAGTGCCCTAGAAGATGTCAAGATCTTGTCCGATTGCATTGATGAGACAGAGAATATGAAACAAGCCGTTCGACTCTTTTCGAAACGAAGGGCCAAGGATTCCGAAACATTGGTCCGAATTTCAAGAGAGTTGGATCGACCTGGTACACTCGGCACAATCACGTTTATTATACCAATCATTTTGGATGCAATTTTTAGCAAGATTGCACCCAAGATATTCGCCCCCAATATCATTACTATGTTGCAAAAAGACGACATGACGTTTGAACAGGTTGCGCAACGAAAACGATTGGATCGCCTATTGCAGCTTGGAATCATCGGAGGAGGGATTTCCGTGGCCTTGACAGTGGCACGACTTGTGGTCACTTCCCTCGCCAAGGCCTTTGGGCGAAAAAGTTCCACCATGGCTGCGGCAATGGTGGCCACCGTTTTTGGCTTGAGTCTACTCAAGAAGGCCTTGGGGTATTTGGTCCCAGGTATGGCTCCCGCGGATATTCTTGCCAAATCCAATACAAAAATTACTGACAAGGAGTCCATAACGACTGGGAAAGTGCAGGAGACTTCCTCGTAACAACAGACATGAAGCGGCAAAAGAATCATTAATTTTAGACAAGAGTCATTTTGCGACAAAGATTGCTTTTAATTGTTGGTTAATTTATTGATTCGCTTGTTGATTCTGGGAAACTTTATTGTATGGGTGAGATATGAGAAATGTTGAATGGGTGTGATTGGAAAAAGCAAAAGGATTCATTTTGAATGGACATTCCACGGAGAACTTAAAACGAAAGAAGTCGAACATGCGGTCTATGGGAAAGAGAGCTCACCAATTGTCAAGATTTCATCAAATGAAGTTCAGTGACAAAAAGAGGTGAATCAGTTCAATGCGGGCCAGATGGGCTTGGGCAGACCATTCTCATTCCATGGTAGTTCCATCCCATCTAAAGGTTCCAATTGATCAAACCAAACAGCCTCAGGATCGTATTTAGCAAAGAAAGGTCGGCCGATCCATGCCTCATCACGGCATTGCAAAAAGCGCAGGATGAAGGCTTTTTGTCCAAGAATTTCCTCGACGCCGGTAACCTCGACCTTTCCGGGGGTGCAACTCATGGATGGTCCACGAACGGTACGGATCAAACCAGAAGTGTTTCTTAGGGCATCGCTAAAGATGCGTTGTGCTTTGACCATGGGAACATCGAAAAAGTGTTGTGCTCCAGTATCACGAGCCATGAACATGTAGTAAGGAACAATGCCCATTGACACTTCCTTGCGCCACTTCTGTGCCCAGACTTCGGCGTCATCATTGATTCCTCGCATGATAGGCGATTGCGATCGGATAGTAGCAAAGGCTTCTTTTTGGATTCGGTTCACAGCTTCCTCGAATTTGGGTGTTGACAGCTCGCGGTGGTGTCCCAAGTGGGCCATGACAGCAAGGTGGCGTTTCCCTTCTTCACGCACCCGTCGCATCAAGGTAATAAGCTCATCAGCGTCAGCATCTGAGGTAAAGCGTTGAGGCCAAAATGTCAGTGCTCGGGTTCCAATGCGGAGGTTCTTGATGTGAGGAAGAAAGTCAGGATCGCACAATGGCTCCAAATATTGTGCCAGGGATTTTGTCTTCATAATCATGGGGTCGCCGCCGGTCATCAGAATATCCGAAACTTCCTCGTGCTCGGCCAAGTACTCGAAAAGTGAATCGGCTTCCTTTTGAGCAAAGCGCAATTCATCGTCCCCAATGAATTGAGCCCATCGAAAGCAATAGGTACAGTAGGCGTGACAAGTTTGCGCCGCAGCAGGAAACACTAGGGTGGTTTCACTGTACTTGTGTTGTACACCCGTAAGTTCTGCCTTCTTAGGCGCGTTCAAAGTCTTTTGTCCAGCGGGATGCGGGTTCAAGTCTTCCCGAATTTCCGCGACAGCCTTCATAATGTTGGCAGGATCACCTTCCTCCTTGGCCTTGAGGAGTTTTTCTCGGTGGTGAGGCTTGAGCATGTCCATGGTGGGGAAAACTAGCCGGTAAAAGGGATCATCGCGAACATTTTCGGCATCCCAGTCAATGAGCTCATCCACAAAATAGGGTGAGGCCTTGAAGGGGAAGACAAGACCTGCCAGACGAACATCATCAATGTGTGCGGCAAATTGAGGGTGCTTCTCAACGATTTTGTCTAGAGCTTGCAACGAAATGGCCTTGAATCGTTCATTGGGTTGGTTAGGTTCCAATCCACTCATTCCGATCATGTTGTTCAATCCACCCACTTCGATTGCCTGGGTGGCCATTTGGTCATTGTCTACCGCCTGGGTGACATCTATTACCAAAGGATCAGCTTCTGCTCTTAAGCTAGTTCTGACTGCAGATCGTTACAAACGATTGATTCAAAGGTATCAAGACAGAAATTGTTGAGAAAAAAAATGACAGTTTGCATCGTTTGGACGACATGGATGCAGCCATCACGAAATAAATTTGAAAGTCCATTCAATGCCCAGAAGCCTTTCAAAGGAGACGTCACACTCCTCTCAATCAACCTACTAGTAGATATCTCATGACAAACATTGGCAACATGATGGTACTTACACGTAGAGATTTTTCCCGGTACAAATGCATTGACCCCTGGTGCCGAAACCGACGCTGCCGCGAGGGCTGCTAGAACGATTGAAGCTCGTGTAGCGATCATTGTGTTGCCTTGATTATCGCTTCAGTGCTATTGATTAAGAGAAAGGAGAGATGATTGTAAAAAAGTGTGCTTCCCTTTCTTTCTGCAGAACTTATCGAACTTGTAGTATGTGCGATCTCTGGAGTTGTCACCGGTACCGGTAGGCTACCATAGGCTACGGGTGAATTCCAGAAAAATCTGCCACCGTGTGGCATTGGGAAACCTACGTCACGCATCCCCAAATTCCATTGGCTCGTTTAAAGCGAGACAGTGCCACTCAAACACGACGTCGCTCTTTCGGGTTTTGCAACGTCACTTTCGAAGCATTTCGAGGTATCTTTCTAAAAAAATAATGCCAACATGCTATATCCATCGGATCAATTCTACTCCCGTACAAGTAGCAAATCCTTGACGACAAACATCTCATTTTTTCAAGGTTCAGCTTGCCGAAGTGACACCCAATCACCACGCACGCAACCTCGCTCCTGTTGCACCCGACCACGAAGGACGCCAAAGCAGCAGTAGAACAATTCATTTTGTTGTTGTATCATCATGTACTTGGTGCCTCGTCTATCCGATTAAAATGAATTATGGGCTTTCGCATTCTATGATAATGCAGATGCTACGTAACCCGTTGAGGATCCACTTGGGAGTTTATTCCTTTCTCTTTTTAATTTTTACGATGCAGCTGTTGAATCAACGATCGTTGGCATGGACCATTGACGGACGGAGAAATCGCAACCCAGATTATTCTCCGGAAAAAAGATCCACAGCTACTGCTGTTGCAACGACTCTACGTCGTGCCATTCAGCTATCCAACGCCTTGGCGTATAATATAACTGCAGCCCACGAAGCGTGCGACTATTGGAGTATCCTACTGGACGACGACGATTCCGAATTTCGAACGAGCACAAGTTTCGATGACGCAGTGATTGCCTTGTCTCTAGCATTGTATGGATCATGTCTTGTGCGGGTTGGACAAGATGCTTCTGCTGTAACGGTTTACAACAAGGCTCTAGCTATGGATCCCGCCAACCACCAGGTCCTACTGGCAAAGGCTCAAGCCCATCAGCGATTATTACAGTATCAACAGGCTTGCAACGCATATCAGCAAATTGAATCTCTCGAGGGAATACTGGGTGTGGCAACTTGCTGCTTGCGGCTGGGAGATTTGCCTGCTGCAGTTTTGGCATTAAACTCCACTCGCTACTCCGAGGGAAAAGGAAGCACAAGCATTCGAGGACTGTTGGGAACGTTGCAATATTTGCAAAGCGGAAGCATCGACCAAGGAAGTACAGAAGAATTGATACAATCGGCAGTAAAAGAGGAACCTCTCTATCGTTGGATCCAAGGCGTGTTGCTTCCCGGTCAAGACCATGTGAAATCTACGAATTCACTTGTTTCGTTCTTGTCGCTGATCAAGATCAATACCTGCCCTTTGGATGATCCAACTCTGGTTCGACTGGATGACAAGGTTTGGTTACACCGACTGCTCGTGCGGCATCCGGATAGGACGAGGGATTTCTGGCCATTGGGGTATCTGGTTGTTGATTCGATTCTAGGTGATAATACCTCAGCCAACTTGGATCTGCAAAGCAATGCTACATCCCTTTATTTTCTCAAAGAGCGTTCGGGATATGGTTCCCATGGAAACCTTGTCTTGACGGCATCCGAAGCGGAGAATCGGTTCCGCGAGATCCAAGGATGCAATGCCACCGGCGAGAAATTACTGCAGCGCATGGTGGATCCCACACTTTTACTCGATGGTCGCAAGTTTTCACTGCGGATCTATGTCATTTATTTTTCTCCTTCGGATGTCTACTTGTCACCTCATGGTTTGGTAAAGTTGGCCTCTATGAAAATGGGACAACAACAAGAAGATACATCGGTCGATCCACGACTGCACATGACCAATTCAGGCCGGGATGTCGCCATGGAGCAACACGATCTATCGTATCTACGGAGAGTTCTCTCAAAGGAAGAAGCATCCTTTGAATCTTTTTGGAAACGGATCACCGTCGCTGTAGAACAGGTCTTGTATTGTTATCAAGGGGAAAAATTGGGGAACCACCGCGGTGAATGGGAAATTCGCCTTGAGGGCCTGGGTATACCAAAAATAATGGGTTTTGATTTTGTGGTGGATGCCCTTTGGAATCCATGGTTGGTGGAAATAAATCGATTCCCTGGGCTGGAACCTCGAGACAATAGCGACTTGACCGTCAAACAACAAGTTGTTCACGATGCCTGGTTGTGTGCAGCAGAACGAGTCTCGACCAAGACTAGACTGTCGTTTGGACTCTGCAACGACCAGCACAGCCTACAAAAATTAAATGTTGAACGTTTGGTGATCGACCCATGAGCCCATGAGGCATCAAAGGTACTTCTGCGACTAGTAAACGACGGCTACAAAAGAAGTTACATGATGGAGCCACGGAATAAAGGCTGCGCTTGACTTTTTCCCTAGCCTCGAAGGACAATTAACAATTGGATGTATTTGAGTCACCGATCCTTCGATGCGTGCGCTAGTGAACCTATGCAGTAGAATCGATTCACAATCAAAATTACTGGTGTGTTCCTACTTGTTGATAGTTGCCATGGTTGCCATTTTAATCTAGTACGGTTCGAGCAATAAGCCCAAACAAACAGATCCCAACTAATTCTTGCTCTTTCGATTGTTGCCGCTATGATCCAAGGGTAATCCTTCGTTAAATGCGGCTATTTTGCGCGTTGTTGGAAATGATGCAAGATGTGGTGAGGCACTCCTTCAGCCAGTTCAACCTCCGTCTTCTGCTGTTTCCTCTGCATCTAAAGAAGCTCCTGGTGTATTGTGGAATCCAACCTTCGTCGCGAATAGGCTTTGTGGGTCTTATGGGCCCAAACTACAAAGAGCACAGCACCGAGTACGGCCGATAAGCCTCCCACTATGCGGAGAACGTCAGAGTATCCATCCAATACAATTTCATCATCTTCCCCTGTTTCAAGTAGAATTGTCGCGGCGGTCGTGGTCGAGCAAATCACGAAAAATAATGTCCCACGAAGATGATTGGCTGCCAGTTCCGACATCCATGAATATCTTAATTGCTTTCTCCACACACAGAGAAAGACAAGCCCACTGCTGAAAATGATTCCAATGAGGGCAATGGGAAGTGTGGCCGATGTATGACATGAGATTGCCACAGTCGCAACGGCTTGGACAAAGATGCGGAGATTGTCACGAAGGTTCAAAGCTGGTCGTTTGGTCTTTTCCATCTGAAAGAATGCCTCTTCGATTTCTTCAAAGTGGATAGCATCTTCTTTTTCCACTTGTGACATGGCATCTCTATCATTTTCAATATCAATGCCCAGTTCCCCTTGCTGTCTCACAAAAAGTGCTTGTCGTGCTTCGATCAGTCGAAGTACGAGATAAGTGAACAATGTTAGGCCAGCCAAAAGTGCTGAACCAACCCCTCGAGCCATCGATACATCCTCTTTGCCCGTCATGGTGTCTACCTCTATTCAATTGATCCTGTTTCGTTCTCTTCCTCTCCAACCGGTAGTTGGAAAACTCAGGAAAGATCTTTCAACGGAAAACGTGATGAACAGGTATCCGAGAATCCAAGTTTGCCGATCTAGCGATGCGGACGACAAAAGTGAGACACAAAAAATTGGAAAAGGAGACGAATCCGATGAGCGTTGAGAGCACTGCCACCCACCTGTTCTATGCCCTGATGCGTTGGGCATTCAAGGTACAATGCGGGCCAGTCAAGAGTTTCTCTCGCGCTGATGGTGAAACTTGGCGTGATTTGATTGGAGTTTTAGTTTTGCTACGAATGGTCATCGTCTCGGGCTTTCCGGGTTCATATGCGCAATAGTTTTTCCACTTATGCCAGAGAACAATGTCCTGCCGTTCTGTGTCGTGGTGCAAGTGCGTGACAGTTTCTCGTTCGTGAAAACTATTTTTCTCGAAGCGACAGCCACTCGTCCATTCTCGCTCACCCCTTTTCATTCATTATTCCTATCCAGGACAACTTTGTCGTTTGGATTATTGGTCTTTCTCACTCCAAACCAAGGAGACTCCCCGCCACATCCCAAGCCAAACCAACCCAACCTGCAGCTTACTTGCTGTCCATGAGAAGACGAGGCCGACGAATTGTCTGGTTGCTGGCGACAGCTCTGCCTCTGTTGGCCGACAATCGATTGACACCCGTGTCAACAGAGCATTCTGACGCTGCAACATCTCAAGACAGCTCTACCCTTGCAGCATCATCAAATTCATGGAATCATGCTGATTTGGATGAAAATGATGATGGTACTTCCATGACATATACGGCAGCCGAGGCGATTCACAACGACGGCTTTCATCTACCTCCGTTGCCATCCCAAGAACAACTTTCAATACTATCACACGACAATACAGTCAATGAAAAAGGTCCCAACAAGGATAACAACAAAGATTCCATAAGTTCAACTACGGGAGAGTTACCGACCAAACAACCTCTAGACAAATTGGTTATCCCAGAGAGCGACAAACGTGAAACGGGCAGTACCAATCTGACAACAGCTACTGATAGGGACGAAGGTGAATCTACACCATCTAATGTCACTAAAAACCACACCGAATCATCAAGTACAGTGGTAGATGAGAATGTCAATAATGCAACAAATTCAACTGAGCAAGCTAATGAAAATATCAATAACAATACGAATTCAAGGGAGGAAGCCATAGACGATTTGAAGAACGCATCATCTACATACAACCTGACACAGACCGGGTTGGAAAGTCAGAACGATACTGACAGCACAGTACGTGAACAAGAAGAAGATGACGAAGAAGTTTCTTTATCACGTGTTTCAGTGGACTACGCCAGCAAATCCGCTGGTGCCCTAGTTATAGAAAAGTCTAGTGGCTTCAAGGGTACAAGTAACCTCTTGAACTCTGACAAGGACAAGTACGCTATTGCGCCATGTGAAGAAAAGAAATTCGTGGTCATTAGTCTTTCGGAGGATATTCTTGTCAAACAAATCAAACTTTCCAATTATGAAAGGTTTTCCAGCAGCGTCAAGGATTTTCAAGTTATGGGGAGCCAAACGCTAGGCAAGTGGTTTGACCTTGGAACCTATTCAGCAAAATCTGGAAATGGTGAACAAGTATTCGATCTTGCCGAGCCAGCATGGGCTCGGTACCTAAAATTCAAATTTCTCAGCCATCATGGTGTTGAATATTATTGCACGTACAGTCAAATCCAAGTCCATGGAAGCACGATGGTTCAAGGATTTCACGAGCAATGGGAAGAATCAGAAGAGAATGAAATCGATGAACTTGCCGCTGAGAACTCTAGCCAAGTAGGGGTAGAAAGTTCAACGAAGGCATCCGACTCGTCGACGACCAATAACAGCAATTTATCGGTGGAGGATGTAGCCATCGATGTCTCGGAAAAATCGCAGACTGATTCGGCAAAAACGAGTTCCGACGCCGATACAGATTCTCCAGAAAGCGGTAGTCTTGAAGCTGAGTACCCTGGCTCCCATTCCAGTCAACTCGAGGACAAATTGCGCGGGACATTTGCGGATCAAGACCTTTTCGCTAGTTTATACGACTTGATTCCAAGCACACTAAGTGCCCTCCCAGTGACATCTCGTGACTCCCCTGGACGACAAACATCAGGTGGGGAGCTGCGGACTTTGCATCAACTTGGTAGCCTAGCTATACAATCCATCTTTTCTACACCGAAACCGGTTGGCGACGAGGCCGAAGGTAGCGTACAGGACTCGCGATCTCCAATCTCGACACCCAGAATGACTGATCGAATGGGAGATACGATAGGCCATTATCTGAAAACTGAACTAGGCTTGCTAACAAGCAAATGGATCTATCCAGATCCAGGTGAGCCGATTCTCAAATCTATGAAACAAGCAGTGGACCTAACCAAAAACAACTCAGAACCGAAAATAGATAATCAATCTGACACGATCAGCGATGAGGGTTCGAAAACGAAGACCAACAATCTACCCAAGGAAATCTCCGAGCATGTAGAAAAAGAAGCGGAGGACGATTCAGAAGTCAACAATGACGATGACAACAATTCATCAGAAATGCAGCACGACGCCCAACCATCCAAAGGGTCCAATCTTTCTTCTGCGGTTAGTTCAACCGAGTATTCCATTGATGTTGCAGTCGCAAAAATGCTAGAAGATTTACCGAGTGCTGAGTGTCTCCACCAACTCGATTTTTCGGACTTCAAGGCTAAGTTGAATGCGTCCAGAAAGAGTCCAACTGGACCGGGAACATCTACATCGTCAGGGCCAAACCAGATGGAACCAATTTTCAAAAAGCTTACTGATGAAATCAGGTCGCTTCAAAGCAACCTACATGTACACGATCAGTTTGCGAAGCTCTCCGCAGCGTGTTATCAACGAGTTTTATTGGATTTAATAGTCGCCACGGACCAGCTTCGAAATGATCATGATGAACGACTTCAAACTTTGGAAAGACAATTTCGAGAGTCTCAGCATAGCTTCATTTGGAAATTATCTCGCACCCTTTTCCAAGCTCTAGGATCCATCGCCTCGTGGGTGAACTCGACCATCATTCACATATATTCTCCGTTGATTGTTTGGTGCTCGCACCTGGGCAAAGGGTGTCTAAGAATACCTGGCATGATTTATCGTTATGTGCTTCTCCGTTGGCCAGCTGTAAAGTCATTTTTCTTGACAAACAAGGATGGCTCAACATCCCAATGGGCAGAATTACTACTGCCAGTGACAGACCTGATCGATCAGCTCCTTGTCGACATGAAAGTGGCCGACAGTAACTTCACTCCAGAAGAGGCTGATTCCTTAGCACGAGAAAATGATGAAATGTGGAAATTCCCTGTGCTGCCAATCGTGCTTTTGATTCTCATTGGCCGCATTGTAATGTGCTTCGCGAACCCATCGGTGCGAGTTTCCAAGTTTTCTTCCTCTGCAAGCTCCCCGGTTCGGTGGAAAAGCCTTTCCTCCTCCCCCTCCAAGACACTAATGTCCAAAGGAGCGTCATCATCGATTACCCAACAAGAATCAAAACAAGCGGAACATTCGACCAACAACAAAAACACATCATCAGCGTCAACGCCGTCATCGTCATCCCATCAAAATGGCAAAGGCAGTGGTGACCCTATTGCCAAGCCAAACTTGTCAATGGAACAACCGTCAGAGGTCACTGATCAGACGCAGACTGAACAGGCATCGCCCTCGAACAGAATTTCTCTCATACCAGCTCCATCTCGCCGATCTCGTATCTCTCCGCGGAACGCATCTAACAATCGGGTCACACCATGATTGTTGATAAAAACAATGATGGTGGATGTGTTTTGTGAGAATAATGAAGGAGGACTCCATGGCAATATAAAATATCGGAATGCACAACGAATTCTGATGTCAATGCCAACCACCTGACCCAAGGTGTCAATTTTGTGGTTGACGACAACCGAGGACGTCGCTCTGGTTGTTGGACATCACCCTTTTAGTCGCGATGACGCAACAACTTGAGAATGCCCAATTACTGGTAGTCGATTGCTACCCCGGTAAGGAAGTTTTTGTACGAAACATCATGATGGGATCGTTTGACCTATTGTTTCAACGGCTATTGGCCAATACAATACAAATCCATAAAGTCTTTGCCTTGAAGAATCCCAAGTTGAGACTTCTTCTAAATATAATGCTAGCGAACATGTTATCTTTCGTTCTACTACTACGGTAGTTCCAAGTATGAACAAACAACACCTCGAACATTTTCTCCTCATCCTGAGTGAAGTAGTTCTATAACTATTTCGTTGATTGTATTGGAAGTCATACTTGGTACTTTCCATCCCTCTGAATGGCGTGCGACCAAGGACAAACAAGGACTTTCAAGGAAGCTTTTCTTGTGTTCTTTACATTTGAATGTTTCTTTGGTTTCTATCAATTAATAGAATTGTGTTTTTTTTTTCCTGGCAGGGGCATGGATTGGAGTACAAGGTACCGGTATGAAAAAGCGTCGCTTTGGGGAGGGCTGGTCCGCTGGGTCGATCGATGGAGCGGGGTAGAAAGATTCTTTCTCAGACAACAGACGTGAAGCATTTTGGACTACTCTCATCCTAGAGTAAAGTAGTGGAAAATGCTGATTAAACAAGAAATGAAAGCGAAACGAAGAGGAATGGCTTCCCCGTCGCATGGAAAATCCCAAAGGGACGATAGTTGTATGCCCCTCATCTCACAGCAATTTCACACTTGATTTTTGTTCCCGCTTTTACCCTCTGTAGTTGCCACGGTGCAAAAATGGACTTTTTTCTAAAATCAGTACCTACGGTATCGTCGTCTGGTATTATACCTGGTAAAAACTGTAAATAGTACGGTAGTAAATCAAAGCTATCTCATCACCGATGACCGAAAACGCGAAAACGCCACCCACCCAACAACTCCCATAAAGGGACGAGTTTGTACCGTGCCGTCTACGACTGCCAGACGTGGAGTGCCTGGTACCTGGTACTTACTTATTGGCGGTGGGTATCAGGCGTGTTTTGGATACGTGTTACCTGTTACCTGGTACCTGGTACGTGCAAAATATACGGTTCGGTCCCCACTCGAAGCCAACCGAGAAGAAGTGTGTGTGTAAGCGTGTTTATAAGCGGAAGGATGAAGGATGTCGGCTGCCAATACGTACGACGGATACTGCTCTGCTGATGATAGAGCAAAATTTCTCGCAGTTAGATTTGTACTACAGGGAAGGATCGTACCTGGGTACCTGGATCCGTACGGGTGGCT
>SWEM01000184.1:0-54374 GCA_019593585.1 Nitzschia palea | reverse complement strand
ATGTTTGTTCAATTGTTTGCCAAACAAGATGTCGGCAAATATGTCATTATGCGTGATCCCAACAAGGCTCTTCTCACCATTTACAAGGTCCCTTTGGATACCTTTGAAGAAGAAGAATAAACCGATATATAATAATATAACTTGGTATTTTTTCATAGTGTGATATATACAAGTACAGCAGTCAGTAAACTACTACAGTATTTGTATATACGGTAGACGGCATTAGTGCAACTGTCTATCGATAAAACACAAGTTGGTACATGGTATAGTTCCCTCGTTGCTAGTAGTAGATGATGACTGGTACGACTTTCACTAAAGACATGGTTCCATTTTTCTCGCAAAGCACATTTAGTAGGAGGGTAGTAGTACTACCGAAAGTAAAGTTTCCCTCCTTGCTTTCAAAGGAATACATGTCCTTACCCGTACCTGACATGGTACACGAGTCCTTTTTACACCAAGAGGGAACGAGTACAGAATCATTGCCACACAACACAAGCCTGTCTACTCCTACCGTTGCCATTCTCGAAACAAAGCAGTACGTCTTTTTTGTCATTCCTGGTTGTTGTTATCCGTATGTGCCAAAAGCCACACCCCATCCGCCCACCAAACCCGATAAACAACAACAACAAGAGAAGAATCATGAATCATTGGTCCAAGGTTCCAAAGGCACTCTGCGTGTGAAAATGTTGGCATATCGACATGCACAACAACAACAAATATGAAACATTCACTGTAACTCCTGCAATTGCAATGGCTCTATCCATTCCATGGGAGGTATATCCACCAACAGGATGATGACTGGAAAGGGACAGAAGCTAGTCATCCATGAAGCAAGTTTCCTGCTGTCCCAATCTCAGTCCATCACTTTGTGGTAAGTATACTTGCCATGAAAGACAGAACAATAACAATTGAAGGAGGTACAGTCAATTTTTCATTCCTTGTTTGTTTCCAACAACAATCGTGTCTCTCCCTGTTTCTTATTTCCTTTCGTACTCCAGAATATAGGTCGTCCATCCGTTTTCGTCATAGCCACTGAAAACACTGGATACAACTGCAGTGTACATGTTGTTAGTATTGCTGAGGAAAACGGAAATCGAGCGCCTCCTTTATCCACACGCGTGGGTTGTTGTTGCTGCCAACCAGCACGGTCAGCAGCTCGGTGGAAACAACAATGCTACCTCCCCCGCCATGACAAGTTTTGTGACAAAATGACTGCAAGTCCCACGATGGCATGATACTTTATTCATTGGCAGGTCTACCCATCCGTTGGATTTCAAACGGAAGGAGAGAAAAAGCAGTGGTACTCGTGCAGGACTACTGACGATCACATCCATCTATTTGAAATTGCTCGTGAATAGGTATCATTGCCAATGAATAAAGGACCATGACAAGCGATAAAGTTACAGTCATTTTCTCAAAAACTCCCCAAAAGATTTTTTCATTGGCGGTTATCATCCCCTTGCATACATGTGTTTCATTGCATTCAATAATAATAATAATAATAATGAGTCTGACTGATTGACTGTGAAATGATGATTTACGTGAGAAGGACGATAACATGTCCTCGTGTGAGTTCAATGCCAGCGAAAACATCAGCCACGCAATTTTCGCGAAGGTTCAATTACTATCTGTTTCATTGGTTGACAATGTAACGGCGCGATATTGATTCTCTATAATACTTGGATTCATCACAAGAGTAAAGTCAATCCATGGAGAAACTCACTTGTTGTCTGTCTCGTAAAAGCATGACAAATGATACATGTTGCAATGTGCAATGGTGGAGATGACCCTCGATTCGGATGACGATATTGGGTTATCTGATTGGCTGATCGAATGGAAGGACCTCACAGGACCATTGATTTTTTGTACGAAACCTCTCGTACAAATCATACGAATCTTCGAAGGCAACATGATATGATTGTAGTTATCAGGCACATGGAGGTACATTGCTACGGACACGCATTATACAATAAAAGAGTTCTTGATTTCCTGCATCTTGATACGGATAGCAATCCATGTCATCATGGAAAAGATTTCCGTACAGTTAGCTATTTCCTCCCAAGATCTCCAGTACCACAAAAATCATCCAGCACGACATCCAAAGCTACAAGTACAGGTACCAGAACTATCGTAACCAGTACCGGTACATGAGGATCATGACGAACTATCCCTCTCTACAACGACCGATACCTTGTACAGACATAGATTCCTGATCTCCTCCTGCTGTGCCAAGAAAGGTCAGTTGACAGAGCCTAACAACTTCTCCGTGTGTTTGCCTTGTACTTGTCCTACCTAGGGGGTTGTGACGACTTAGTGCTACTAGAAGAGCTAGCCATTGTCAGTGAAGCGACAGTGCGATAGAAACTGAAATTGCAATGTCGTTGGTCATTAGTTCAACCGCTGTGAATGGAGTCTGTATAACGTCGGCCAATGTTGCGACTATACTACCGGCACCGAGTCACTCACATTTTACCCGGCAAGAATGTATCGGCCCGATTTTTTCTATCCTTTTCGCTTCGCGCCTCCGGCACCATTTCTTGGCTTCATAGTGGTTGGCTCCGTGAAGGAGCTAATTATCTCGCAAGTTGTCGTCAATCGGACTGTAGGACTACAGGTACTGCCAGACACATGCAACAGTCTTTCCCTTCCCCGGTTGTGGATGCATGAAATAGCGGATAGAAGGAACGAGGGGTGCGATTACGGAGATATGATTCCCAATAACATTAATGCAACCCCTGACTATCACATGATGGGTTCCGATCCCACACACCAGTCACTGCCCATATTAAAATTGTAGAATCACCGAAATTACCAGGTAGAATCACACGAAGAGCTTTTCGACCTGTGCCACAGTGAAGTTAGCGCCAATCGGCCACCAATACTTATATAAATAGAGTCCTGATTTTATCCACCGGCATTGTTCGTTCATGTTCTTCCCGTTCGACGAAGGGAACATACCAAATTGCAAATGGCACCGAATCCCGAAGAAAGGGAGTTCGGGATCCTGGGGCCATGGTTCTTTCGTGTCAAGTCAAATTCGGGTCACAAGGCTAACCAATGACACGATCCCTTCGGATTCTCTCATTCAAGTCACAGAGCTTTAACTACGATGGCTACGCGGTCTTGGCTTTCGATTGGTCACGCGCATGGTTGAGAAACACCACACTATTTATGCACGACGGTAATCTTGCGAATTCGGTGTCATAAAACCAAATCTCCACACACAAATCTCTACCGGGTGTTGGATTACACACAATTCTTGCTCTTCTCATTTCGAGCACAGAGTCTCATTTTCCGCTTTACACTACTCAATCAACATCGTCCTTCAAATTTATTGCACAATCATAATGGATCAAATACTCACTCCCCAACGATACATGATCCCACGATCGGAGACAATGCTTTCCCCACCACCGCTCAAGCGACAAAGACTACCCAATGATGACCTGGACGTACTTCAAAACATGGTGCCAACATCCATCCCCATGTCATTGATGATTCCTGACAATTTGGATACTCCGGATCTACCGGCAGATTTATGGCAAGATCAAGAGAATATCCCCCGTATATCGCTCAAACGTCGAACAACACTATCTCCAACCAGCACGCCAATCCTCAAGCGGAAAATAGTTGACATTCCATCTTTGGCCAGTGACTTCTTATTAGTGAGCAAGCCCACCGAAGCTCCTCCAATGAGAATGAAGCGACGACGATCATCCATGTCATCCTGTGGAGTCGACACGTTTGGTCGGTTTGAGGTTACACGTTTAATGCCATTTGTGTAAAAACAAGGTCAATGGCTGAATTTGTATTTCTACTGCAAAATGACGAGAATAAATCGACCAGCGATGACTCCACCGCCGGGAACAATATCAGGCATTTTGCTTTTTCTTTTACTACTAGTCTACTACTACCTTTATAACAAGTTTATTAAAGCACCATTGTTATTACCTATACTGATGCACTACCAGCAGCAATTATTTTTACAACCGAAGTACAAGACTACGGTAGAAGTGAATCATGTTTCGTTGTTTGTACACGTGTACAAGCAAAGAATATATTCTGGCCCCCACTTCATCATCACACCGATCGCTTTTGTCTGGATTGCCTGTATTTCCGTGGTGCCGGTACATGCGAAAAGTCCGAAAAGTTCAACTTCCACCGGAAGTATAACTCGACCAATAAAAGTACCCTTGTATCAGATACTGGTACCTTTGTCCCTGGGTACTTGCACCAGTACCGGACCGACGGATCCTGTTAGTCGACAGTAGGCCCGTCATCAGGCCGCCGAATTTCACGCAAACAAGGATGGGCATGTTGGCCATGCGATGAAGGAGAGGACCGCCCAGTCGTTGGTAGTGTGTCTCTTGCTGCCACATCAAACTTGCATTTCTTTTGACAAAAAATCAAAAACCCCGAAAACCACTCATTAAAAAAGGCCGTTCCACAGACAACTTGATTGGTTCGGTGTCATCGTATCTCAGTTTCCTTGGTCCACGGATTACAAAGTTGCGAACCACGGCGGACATTTTGGACAAGATTTATACTTTATACGCTTCTCTACGGTCATCTCCTGCTGATACAGTCTTATAATCGTTGCCAATCCCATCGAGGCGAACGATAAATTGATTGTTACTTGGAAGAAAGCAAGCCAACACAGCAAACGTAAATAGGGTGTGGTCATTGCAAGAAGAAATCCCTGTTTGGTGTGGTGTGCTTCATTCACCCCTCGACTCGGCTCCATCGGTAGAGAGGGCGGCGAGTATTGGGAGTCGATAACCAAAAAATGTCCAATCAGGGAAAGATTCATTATCGAAGTCTTACACCATTAGAAGGTTATTCATCCCATTTTTTGGCGGCATTACAAGTGATTGCTCATGTCATTGACCCATTACGCAAGGCATTAATTCATTTTTATTTCTTAACCAACAGAGAACAAGGTGTGGAAAAGAAGATTGAGTGGGTAACATTACGAGCACTGGGTCGTTTGATCAAGGAGCTCATTTCCGCACCAGTGAATGATGGAGAATCAATCAAAGAAGACGATGCTGGTGGTGGTGACGATGGGAGTGACGATGAAGCACCAAGTGTTCCAGTGGACGCCACCGAACTCTATCACGCATTAGAGCCAACCTTGAAACAATATGGAAAATCGATCCAACCAAAGAATGCCACAGAAGCTCTACAAACAATGTTGGAAATTATTCAAAAGTGTGCTCGGACGTTGCCAATGACCGGTCATTTGTGGGTAGCCATGTTAGACTTTGCCGGTTTGGGACTCATGGGCAAGGCATACATTGTTGGCAAGTGTCCATTAATTGAAGACGGACAGATACTTCAGCGAACACACAAAGAGACTATTATGGAATGGTGTCCTGTAGTGTTGCCAAAAAAGGACTCTTTGGAAGAGGCCTTGAAGGAGTATTGTTCGCGGAAACCACATACCTACGATTTTGACAAGAAACCGTATCAATTTGAAGTTCGAATTCCACTATTATCACCCCAACAAGTGGCCATGGATGGCATGGACACTTCCAACTGGACTACGACCAAGTCAATATTATATTCCGAGCTCACCAGCTATTTATTTTTTGGCATTGATCGAGTCGACCCGAAAACGGGCAATTTTGACGAAACAGAGGTGATGATTCAAAAAAATCTAGATCTTCGAAAATATTGCGAAAGGACGGTCAAGGGCCCAACACAATACGAACTCGTTGGTGGTGTCTTGCATGACGAAGACGACTATGTTGCCTTGTTGAAGAATCCCAATGTCAATGATCCGGATGACGAAAATGCTTGGATGTTGATGGAATCGGAAGAGATCATTCCAATGACTGAAAGTGATGCATTAGATTTCTTAAAAGGCGAAGACGAAGGCTCTCCATGTGGAACAATATTGGCGTATCGAAGGTGTGATAATGGGCAGCCAGATATGAAACGGTTGCTTTCTGACATCATTATATCCCAAGTTAGTGGATCCTTGGATTCGGCCAATACTGAATTTTACTATGAAGAAGAAGTAATAGAAGACTAAAGGATGGAGAATGACAAGAGAAGTTTGGAATTGTAACCACCTGCTATCACCTTTACACCTGTTTAATGTGAAGGGAGTTTTGTTGTTTCTCAGTAGCCGTGTAGATCTGAATTCCTGGTCTCAATGGTCGTGGACGTGGTAAAGATGGCTTTACTCACCAAATGTCGAAAGATGGCAACAGTTACGGTGAGACATCAACCTTGACCAAAGTGAATTTCCTCTCTGGTGTGTTTGTCAAATGACTCTACCCTTTAAACTCTTTAAAACGTAGCACGGATCGATCTTGGGAAAGGAAATGTTCATCAAGTTTGTTACCGCACTACCATTGGGAAGGCAAACCGTTATTTTTCATCTTCCATCTCTTCCGGAATACTCAATGTGATCCAATACGACCACAATCCGAGTAGTCCCAACACCAAATAAATAAACCAGCCTCCCAATGCTGGAGGAAATACTCCCGATGTCATGGAGAATGCCACCAACACTCCTGCCGTTATTGGTCCCAAGCCACGGCTCAAACTTGTGCCTAAACTAGATAGTCCATTCATGGCCGCCCTTTGCGATGCATCCACGGAACGGTTGGCGCCAATCGTATTGCACCCCAAATAAACTCCATTACAAATCATCAACGATCCAATGATCAATGCCAGATAGGACAATTGGATCCATCCAGTCAGGAACAAGCTGCATGGCATCAATACCACTGGAACACTTCCCCAAAAGGCTCCAAATCGGAGGGCTCCCACCAGCCCAAATACTTTCATAGCCTGAGTAAAGGAAAAATATTGTCCAATACAAAAGACTAGACCCGCCATGGTCCCGACCAAACCAATGGCCTTTTCTTCCAATCCAAGTCCACCCAAATGAGACATGGCAAATAATGGAAAGGTTTCGGTTTGACAAACACTGGTAAAGGCAATGACCCAATAAGACACCAAATATTTACGAGTGATATCATTTTGGAGTATCGCCGTCATGGACGAGTTGTTGGTAGGACCCTCGTTGTTGCTGGGTAGTGTCGAGTCTTGGTCGACGGGATCCTTGACTTTTAACAAGGGGGTAGCCTCGGTGGTGGTATTAGTAGTAGGAATGGAATCACGATGATCTTGCAGTTCCATTTGGGGCAATGTGGTACTAGGTCCATGAGTTGCCGATGGCCGGTGGTGAAGGGCAGAGGTATAGGACGCTCGTGAATCGCTGCTTGCCATGAGTGCCGCAGCAGCAACATATTCCTCCGTGTCTAGCATTTTCATGTCGCTTTCCCATTCCTCATCGGAATCGTTATCAATGATATGTGGTTTAGGAGTACGCGGTGATGGAGTATTGTATTGGGTGTTGGGTGAAGGATTGCGTGAGATTCGAATGAGGCCGTCACAAGTCGACTTGAAGCGTCCCGTCAACCATACTAGTAAGTCAGGTCCAGCATGGATCCATCGACGCGTTTGTTCGATGGGCAATGTTTCTTCGACAAAACACATGACGCTGAACAAGGAAAAGAGTGAAAAAAGGAAACCAATCAAATTGGGTGGCAAAAACGGATACTTGGTCAGTAGAGCGTCCAAGGTTCTATTCATAATTTTGGTATTGGGGTATTGTCGCAATGGTTCACTCAACAAGCCTCCCACGGATGGACTAATGAGCATTCCATAACCGACCATGCTCATTAGTAAACCCACTCCTTTTGATTCCAATTCCCTATTTCCCTTGGCCAGTTCCGAAATGGCGGTCCGACAGGCAATCATGATTCCATTTCCCAATCCTGTGTGCATTTATGATGCAATCATAATAATGTTGAGAAAAATCAAACACAACACTCCAATATACATAGGTGGGTTATATATCGTACCCATTACAAATCTCACAATGACAGCCATACCAAAGGTGGTAGAACATCCAAAGGCCAGCGAGCCCAGGGCCGACACCAAAAGACTGGTAATCAAGACAAATTTTCGCCCATAGATATCTGCGACTTGTCCCCAAGCATAGGCTGAACATGCTCGTCCCACCATGAACGAACTGGCCAATAACCCGGCATAGAAACCAGCATTTTCATTGTCCACGACCCCCGGCAGGAGATGGATCACCATGTATCCACTATAGGGAAAGACATTGTATAACTGATAAAACATGGCAAAGGCACTACTGCACAGAGCCAAAGTGCTAAAAAAGTGTGACGATGATGATGATGATGATGATGATTGTCCATGGTTGTTGTCGTCCAGAGTACTTGATTCTTCTATTGTGGAACTGGTGCCGCTACTGTTGATTTTATTGTTTCCTCGAGGACCTGTCATGGCGAAATAAATGATGTGATCAATTTTGGTGCACAGCCACTGGTAGACACATCGAGTGCATCTCCAATGGATTTAATTCCAGGCATGATGAATCGTAGTAGTCAACTTCTCGGTCGGTTCCACGAATTCAAGGTTCATGTGCCGTGCAATTGTAAATCCGAGTTGCATTGGGTACTTGTAAATCCGAGTGTGGGATCACAGTTGCGACGAGTGCACAATGATGTCCAGCAAGCCTTGTTACGGTAGAGCAAGATCGAGGCGATGCCGTTGTGTGAGGAAATTGAGCAATTCATTGACGCATGGGTCAACGACCTTGACGGAATCCAACCAACAGAAGCACAAGAGCAAGAAATCAGGAATTTCATTTGCAATCTCGATAACCGTGTCGAGAATGACAGGCCTACCAAGCGAGCAAGGCAGGCAAAGGATGATGATGATGATGATGACACCGATAATAACTCTAACAAGACCACCGACGACCGCCTACATGACAGGACAACCAAGACGTCCAGTGAACCTACAACACTCAAAGAACTCGTCCAATACACCCTTCAATCTTTCGATTATGAACGGCTTAAGGAGTTGAATTTCATGGTCGTAACATTGGATTCT
Organism: Nitzschia palea; assembly: GCA_019593585.1. Classification (NCBI taxonomy): domain Eukaryota; phylum Bacillariophyta; class Bacillariophyceae; order Bacillariales; family Bacillariaceae; genus Nitzschia; species Nitzschia palea. The sequence goes on along the minus strand of SWEM01000184.1, from coordinate 45,431 downwards.
CCCTGCATTTTTTTTAAGTCGCGGGTCGAATTTGAAACAGCTCTGGACGATGTCCACAGCGATCTCATCCATAGCGTTGCGCTTGAAGGATCCATCTATGGCAAGGAATCTTTGAAGCAAGCAAACAATCATATAGCTGCTCTGCTTTGCCCTCCAGACAAACTTGTCAAAAAGATCAACGCGGCTTCCAAGTCGTTTCATCCTTCCAAGGAACGACCAAGTTTGGAGTGGAGTGCATCATTTGTGGAAGCAATCGATCCACATCATCTGTATTTTGTCGGAGATGCTTCCAAAGATTCAGCACTTGTTGTGGCGGGTGAAAGTGGATCCGGCAAGACTTGGTTCTCCAAGAACTATGTACCCACCAAGCTTGGGAAAGAAAACTTGGCTATGATATATTATTCTGTTGAAGACAATGATGGTCACAAACTTATCAAAGCCGACGACATTATCAAGAAATACGCCATGGCGTATCAGAAATGCATTCATTGCCTAAAACGTGTTGATGGCGAGGTATATGAATACGTAAGGAAACTGTCCATGAAATACAAGTACGATAGGGATGAAATGTCACACCAGTGGCTCAATGACAGAATTGGGAGCATCTTGGATCGCGATAAGGAAGCCAGGTTATGGTGGAATTTCGATGACACAAGTAAATTCAAACCGGTTGACAAGCTTGTTGTTGTGATTGATGACCTGGGTAGAAATCCGGAATTAGCTCGCGGCCTTGTGAGCAAGGTCCGTCAAATCAGCAGCGACATGACAAGTCGAAAGGCCAGAGAGTTCTTGCTTGTTCTTGTTGGTTCCGGTCTGGATTTTTACATTCGAAAGGATACTCACAACAACAAATTTTCCTCCTTTGGAACGGATCCTGGAAAATCAAGAATCATTGTCTTGAAAGGCCCCAACTTACATTGAGAAACTACCATGGAATCCCAACCAGTTCCCTATGGAGTGGAACGTACTCACGCGTTTTCGCAACCAATACGCGCGCATATGCTGGCAATGGGGTTACTACCCATCATGAGGGCTCGGGAGCTGACAGATTCCAAGAACATGTTTTCAGCTGGTCAGCAACAACGTGAGGGTTCCAGAACTATTGTATTCGATGACGCTACAAGAAAGTACATTCCAAGTTTAGGTCTCGCACGATTTGGTATGGAAACGGTGGACCTGAACACAAGACTATTGACGCAGTGCAAACTACTCTTCCGTCACGGACTAGAGTCTATCGAGGACAGCAATCCGGCCGCTACCAAACTGTTGAATGATCTCACGACCGATGCCACCGATTTCCCTTTGACGTTGGCTCTTGGACTAGTCACTTCGGATATTAAAAGCACCTCAACGGCACTTAAATATTTGGTCTGTCATGGAACTAGAGAGAATCGAATTTCAGACGGTTGTGCAACATCACCTTACTGTGCGAGTAGGTGAGCTTTATAATAGATTCCAAAACAATCCAGCAGCAATGTGCCAGTCCCTGGGTCGGTACTTGCACTTCGAGTCAAGCCTGGCAACACTGGAAGACTATACCAGGAGTAAACTCTAAACCGTTCATGAGATCCTTTTGGTCACTGGGAGTGACATTGGCCAAGAACCAGGGAAAAACGAATATCAAAACTGACCCGCATGGTGGATTAGCTGGAGACAGCTATCAAGGAATCAAAGAATTCGCTCGCCGACTTGGTGACAAACTTGAAGAAAAGGTGGAGATTGGCAATCGTATTCTTGTGTTTTCTTCCAAGGGTTCCGAGGAATGGAAATGCCCAACGACTACCGATTTTTTGCAACAGGCATTGGAAAAACGGGTCATTGTTTGGACACGGGAGGTTTTAGAACCGACCATTTCTGCAATGTAAATACCCCACCTTCGACTCATGATGACTCCAAGTAGCCTTGTGTATAATATATGTTCTGTCCATACAAATCCAATGCGATCCTATAGACATTAGTCCATCATAATATAACCAAGCAGTGCAAAAAAATTACCGTGGCAGTCCATTAAAATTGAAACAAGGTACCAGGTACTGTTATAGCTTTTAACTGTAAATTTGCAAACGGCGAAGCCCAAGGGGAACACTTTGGATTCCGAATCGCAAAATCTTGCAAAGATTTTTTCCCACAACAAAGAAGATCAAGCTTGCAGTAGTGGCAGACCGAATTCCCCGTCTATATCAGCATATCACTCTTCATCTATAACCATGTCGTACCAACCATACGTGACTGGTGGGAATAACAACAATAACAATAATAATCAACAGCAGCAACAGCAGCAAGGGAATCGGTACCCTCCAACGTCCTATGGGAATACCGGTGGGGGATATGCACCAACACCTGTATACGCTCCAGCACCGGCGGCGGGAGGGTATGGTGGTACCACCAATTACTCGACTCCTTCGGCACCAACACCAGTATATGCTCCGGCACCTGCTGGAGGCTATGGTGGATATTCCAACCCGGGCACTGCACAACCCAATGTGTATGCACCGGCACCGGCTGGTGGGTATGGTACACCCATGAATTATTCCAATCCTACCATGACGGCACCATCCGTGTATGCACCAGCACCGGCAGGAGGATACAATACTACTACCTATCCTCCTCCAGGTTCCAACCCTGTCCCCGACTTTTCTCAAGCTCTCGACGTTCCTCCTCCTACCATTAATCAATCACAGGCCCCCGGTGGATATGGTGCACCACCACCCGCGGTGCAGAATCGAAATAATACGACCTATTCCTCTGCTCCCATTACCTATAGTCCTGCCGTGGCCATTCCCGTCAATACTCCGGGTGGTGGTGGTGGTGGTGGCGGATATCCCAGTGGAGGTGGAGGAGGCGGTGTCGATACCAACTTTTATGGTGGTGGTGGTGGCGGTGGTGCTAGTAGTGGTGGTGTTCCAACGGCGGTGGCCATTACGAGCAGCAACTATACGGGTGGTCCTACTGGTGGACTCATTACCGAGGGTAATCCAACCATTTGTCACAAGGTCAGCTATGAAATCAAGGGTCATGAAATGCAATTGGTAGAAATTGAATTGGATGCCTCCGAAACGGTCATTGCCGAAGCGGGAGCCTTGATGTATGTCGAAGATGGGATTGACTTTGAAACCAAATTTGGTGATGGATCCTCTCCCCAAGACGGATTTTTTAAAAAGTTGGCCAATGCCGGTGGTCGCATTTTGACGGGAGAATCCGTATTCATTACCCACTTTACCAATCGCGGTGGATCCAAAGCGCGCGTGGCCTTTGCCGTACCCTTTCCGGGAGCCTTGATTCCCATTAATTTACAAAACATGGGTGGCAAGATTATTTGTGAAAAGGATGCCTTTTTATGTGCGGCCTTGGGTACCAAGTTAAGTGTTCACTTGAATCGACGACTCGGCAGTGGTTTGGTGGGTGGAGAGGGTTTCATCTTGCAAAAAATTGAAGGCGATGGCATGGTTTTTATTCATGCCGGTGGTACCGTCATTAAACGGGAATTACGAGGTGAACGACTCCGCGTCGATACCGGTTGTGTCGTGGCCTTTACCGATGGTATCAACTTTGATATTCAAGCCGTTCCAGGTCTCAAGAGCATGTTCTTTGGAGGGGAAGGCATGTTTTTGGCAACCTTGCAAGGAACGGGCACGGTATGGGTACAATCCTTGCCCTTTTCCAGGCTGGCCACTCGAGTTGTCATGGCTTCGGGAATGGGAAGTCAGGGGCGTTAACAAGAACAACAACACGTACCGGTAGTGCGCTACATTACAATTCAACCACAATGTGTGTGGCATGTTCAGTCAAAAAAGTCATGCCATTTCACATATTCTAGTAGCATACATGCCCAGAACTAACTCGAATGCCTACTCTTGTACTTTCCCAAATAGCAAATATTTAGCTTTACGGTCTAGATATATTTTGGCAAACATGTCCACGCCTCCTTATGACTTGGTTGCTCTTCTTGAGGTCCATATAGATGTTAATATGTAGCATGCATACGCACGGTGGAAAAGAGCTGGTCTTTTTATTATTAGACCCCCACAAAGAAGCGGGCAACTCCCAGACCACCTACCGCCAACCAGGTCCACAAGATACCAGCCAACAAGAGTGGCTTGCTTCCCATCTTGCGGATTGCCTTGAAATCAGAGTCGATTCCCAAGGCTGCCATGGCACATAACAAGGAAAAGGCCGACGCCTGGCTAGCAAGTTTGACCAGAGCGGTAGGAAAGGTTACCACCGAATTCAAAGCTGATACACCAACGAATCCAAACGCGAACCATGGAAGGACGAGCTTGCACTTAGCCGATGTCATGCCTTTGGCAGCTGCCTCTTTGAAACATCTGCGATTCTGCATCCAGCTCAACGTTGTCAAGACAGGAGCCAAAAGCAAGACTCGTGCGAGCTTGGTAACGACAGCGGTAAACGCCACGTCGCCACCCATGGCATTTCCTGCTGCGACTACTCCGGCAATCTCATGAATGGTGGAGCCAGTATAAATCCCCATGAGTTTGGGAGAGGCTGCCAAAAAGGGTAGCAGCTTATACAAAAATGGATACAAGAACATGGACAAGGTTCCTCCCACCACAACGGTTCCAACCGCTGCAGAGACTTGATGGGATTCACCTCCAACGACTGGCTGAGTGGCGAGGACTGCAGAGCAACCACAGATCGCTGCACCACTACCAATCAAGGTGGATGTGGTTCGATCCAAGCCTAGCCACTTGGTTCCGAGGGTCATGCCCAAGGCAAGGGTCGAACACACCATGACAATATCGGTGGCTAATCCAGCCATACCAATTCCAGCAATTTGCTGTAGTGTGATTTTAAACCCATAAAGGATAATACCCAAACGCAACAAACGGCCCTTGGAGAATTTGATTCCCGTGGATAGGGACTTTTTGGCTTCGGGGCTGTGCAAGAGATTGCCATAGGTCATGCCCAAGATAGTCGCCCACAGTAGCGGGGCGACATGGGTTCCAAGAGCAGTTTTGGAAAGTGCTATGGATAGCTGTGCGAGTGCCACACTGAGCGCAACACCAGGAGCACGAGCAGCACAAAAGTCAATGCATTTGGTAAAGATAGAGTCACGAGGGGATTGGATATCAAACAGACTTTCGCTCGACATGGTTGAGATAGCGACGGCCGTCCCACTCTCATGTTTGGCACTGCCCGTTACTTTTTCATTTTGGTTGGGGATCAAGTTCAATTGAGAGTTAGTAGTTGTAGGAGCCTTGAAGGATCTTTTGCCGTTGGGAATGGATCCCACAAAAGCGGCAGTCGAAGAGATGAGGAGAGTCAACAATAAGAAACAAGAAATAGCATAACAGGGGGGCAAGCCACTACACTTGGTACGACGACAACAACTATTGGCTAAGCACCGGTAGTAACGCTTGAACGCTCTGTTGCGTGGATTGGAGTTGCAGTTCATTGTGAATTGCAACTACTCGGAAGTGACAAACCACTGGCACAGGTGATGGAACATATGAAGTTCGTCACTAAAATAAATTTGGATTTTCGATCGGACAGTCGCCACCATCCCAAAACTTCACTTTGTGAGGTCGGCTTTTGGAATATATGTGGGCTCACGCGTACCCTGTACCAGTAGTACGGGCGACAACTTGCCATCACCTGGTGACACAGTCACGCACAACGATTCTGCTTGAAGTATTTCAGTAGTCTTTTTGTACGAGGTCTCATACGAAATCCCATGAATCCTAGATTCATGACCGTCGATTTCCGTACCAGGTAGGCGTATCCTGTACCTGGTACAACTGGTGCGTTGCATCTGCGTAGAGTACTGTGTATAGATGTGGCAATGCGAAGTCGGAGCTCGAGAGTGTGACAGCAGGCAGGTATAAAACTTTGTCGCGGGCTTATTAGCTCTATGACATGACAACCGTCTCTGGTTGTACGTTCGCGCGTTTTTCCAAAAATGGGTAATGACTGTCACATGGGACCTTCGCCAAAAACATGTGTGGCCACAAGAAGTCCGGTAAAAGAAGTGGAAAGTACCGTACTACAGCTCGAGTAATCATACCTGGTATGGTAGGTAGCAGGTACCAGCATGATGCATTTGAACCAGGTGTTTCCCGTTGCAAGTTGCAAGACGTCTCTATTCCAGCTTGATTCTTCACGTTCAGCCAAGACGACCAAGCATGATGACACATCATTTTGTGCATGGATGAACGATTCCACTGCGAGTTGTTTACATTTGGTTTGCTGTTGATATTGTTTTCGCTACACTGATTTGGTACATTTTGTTAACAGTGCAGGCTATGGAACCCAGAGTTGTGTTTTAATATTAAACGTAGACTGCTAACTGTGTAGTTTCTACTAACAGTAAGGACTGCTAACTGTTAGTATGAAAAAGTAAGGAAATCTCTACACGGAGAAAGGATACCTAGGTAGGACCCTCACCTTGTACCAGGTACATGTACCATGGTCCAGTACCTGCTATTATACCCGCAGTCGACTTGTTTGACAATCCGACTCAAATGACCAACAAGCATCGGTTACTCCTAAACCGCTTACTTGACTCATAACCTCGTTTCCCTCCGTTGGTGGTTCATCGCAGGCCGTCTGGAGCCGACCCCCCGATCCCCGATACGTTGCTTTTCGATTCATGTCATTCGAGGACCCTGCTAACGTAGTGTGAGAGTCACAGAACGTTCTAGTCGAACACAGTCTTTATCAAACTCAAGAAAAGAAAGTAACACCATGGCCGACGAAGCTGGAGATGCCCCTGCCCCTGTTGTGGAAGTTGAAATGAGCGTCCTCGACGCCCTCAAAGAGGTACGTCAACAATCACGTGCATAACGGTGATGTTTTTACTACTCATTTCATCTCACTCAATCTCGCTCCTTTCCCTCTTTTACCTGAATTTACTATTTTCCCAGGTTCTTGAGAAGGCCATGATCCATGGAGGACTCAAGAAGGGACTTCACGAGTGTGCCAAGGCCTTGGATCGCCGCACGGCCCGATTGTGCTGTTTGTCCAAGGACTGTGAGAACGACGAATACAAGAAGCTCATCAAGGGACTTTGTGCCGAAGGTGAGGTTCACGTCGTCATGGTAGAGCACGGCAAGGACTTGGGAGCCTGGTGTGGTCTTGCCAAGCTTGATGGTGATGGATCCGTCAAGAAGGCTGTTCGAACGTCTTGTGCCGTGGTTACTGACTTTGGGGAAGAGACACGAGCCCTCTCGGTCCTTTTGGACTTTCTCCAAAAACAAGCTGACGCTGCTGAGATTTAAACTAGATGAACCATCTGTTGAAAATCGAGGAAGCTGCGTCCCTGTCTATCGTCATCGTTGTCTCGTTGGTGCCTGTGCTGGTGCCGTGAATTGTCCAATTGTTCCAACCAAATGCCAAATACCAGTAGTGTAGCCTCGTCCAAAAAGTTCCTCCGATTCACCCTTTATCTGACAATCCTGGTTTCTCCATCCTGATGTAATTGTATCGTGATTGCATGGGCTATTACTTGAAGTGAATTTTACCATGGCACAATGCAACAATCAACATTTCATATCGAATGGTGTACTGCCGTGCCTTGGAACCGAACGTCGGGTTTAAGTTATCAATCGTCTCGATTGAGTGCACTGTAAATCTGGTGCCATGCATGGGGTCGTCTTCACCTTGCCTGTGGTTCTTTTGGAGGAAGGAATGATCACGAAGCGAGTTCGGGCCAACTTGACGTCAACACACACAAAGCCTGATGGACAGATACCCCCTTCATGATGCGACAAGCCTAGCAATCCCAAGGAAATTGTTTTCTTACATTGGCAACATGACAAGAGAATCTTATTGTAACCTACATAGTGCTAACTGTAAACGAACAATCGGGACGTACATAGTCGTCGACTTGCCTCGGAATGATATTCCTTCAACTGGCTATTCGTAGGAAATACTTGACCAGTCCAATTCTTTCCAACTGTCCGGGTATTGGACGAGGCCACTACTCCTCGTTATCTTGTTAGTGTATTGGGAGACAAGAAATAGCCTCCCGACTTTGTTGTTGAGTCTTGGCTTACCGTTATTAGTTATATCTTGCCTCGGGATCACTGAACCAATCGCTGGTGAATGGATTGCAATTGACCACCACACTCTTTGGTTGGGTGTATTCTCGAAAGGCTTCTAGACCATTTTCACGACCAATACCTGATAATTTGGATAATCCACCCCATGGACTACTGGGATGATTCTTATGATGATCATTAATCCATACAATCCCCGCTTGCACTTGGTCGGCAACTTGATGGGCTTGAATCAAATCACGAGTCCAAATGGAGCAGCCCAAACTAAAATCTGTGTCATTGGCCAAAGATATCGCATGTGATTGATCCAGAAACGGTATTAAGGCAACCACTGGACCAAATAATTCCTTTTGAAAGATATCATTGGTGTGATGGAGCTTGGAAATGGTTTGTACAAACACAGATTGGTCGGGAGAGGAAGAGGTCCCTTGGGATGCAACAACAATGGCGGGATCGAACGCAATCACTGTCGGTTCGTAGTAATTTCCTTTCTTTAACTGTTCTTGTGAGGTTGGAAAATCCAAGAATCGTTGGCCTCCACAAAATATTTTGAGTTTGGAATCACTTTGGACGATGCTGGATTGTACCGTGACATCGATCCATTCCATGTGACGTTGGGTAATGACTGGGCCAATCGTGGTCGTCATATCCATGGGATTTCCCATTCGAAAGAATTTGGTCTTTTCTACCAATTTAGAAAGAAGCCGGTCGTAAATGGAATGTTGAACCAAAATCCGAGTCCCCGCGATGCAGGTTTGGCCCGACGCAATAAATGCTCCAAAGGCACATCCATTCACGATTGGATCGAGATAGTGATCCAAGGTTTGGTCATCCAACTTTTCAACATAGGGTGGTGCAAAGACAATCATGGGAGCTTTCCCTCCCAATTCTTGAGTAATCTTGGACAAGTTTTTCCCAGCTTGTTCTCCTATCGCCATGCCAGTCATGGGACCTCCCGTAAAATCTACCTTGGCGACCTTCGGATGTTGGATAAGATTTGAACAAACATCCTTGCCTCCCAATACCACATTCATGACACCCTTGGGAAGACCGGCTTCATGACATAGAATGGCAAGTTCGATAATCGAAGCTGGTGCCAACTCGCTGGGTTTGATAACCACTGTATTTCCAGCAGCGATGGCAGGAGCAAGTTTTTTGATGGTAATGAGCAACGGATGATTAAAGGGTGTGACTTGAGCCACTACTCCCAAGGGAATTCGTCGGACTTGGTTCATGTAACCAGGACCAAAGGGTGGAATTGTATCTTCATGGACACTGGCCAAATTGGCAAAGTATTCAAACCATTCGGGGAGTCGCGATAATTGAAATCTCATTTCCTTGCGGGGTCGTCCAATTTGAAGCACTTCCAAATCGGCCAATTCGTCGACCCGTTCCCGCAACAGGGCTGCCATGCTTCGTAAGATTTTGGCTCGATATGGTGCTTGGGAAGGATGAGACCAAGTTCTATCCTCAAATGCCCGCGTCGCCGCTTGAATGGCCTTCGTGACATCCTCTTTGGTTGCCGGAAGGAACCAACACACGGGTTGATTGGTGGCCGGTGAAATGACAGGCCAGCACTTTTCTTGAGTTTGAACATCGAGGGAAGACTTGTTCCATCGATCATGTGTCGATCCATCATCAATAAATGAGGAATACACTGTATCCGAGTTGTGGATCAAGAAGGTCATGGTGATGTTTACTGTTTATGGAACGCTGTTGCTGTGAAATTCATTTATTTAACGGTAAACCTAACGGCTCTCGGTCATCGGATCCAAAAAATGGGGCGAATTCGTTTTGTTTTACAAGATCTCGCAAGTCGCAAGGTCCGAGTCACGCACATCTCGTCCCTGTGGTCACTTACCGGTACTGCCCAATTATGAAAATGCCTTCGGGATCCATTGAGAGCGAGACTGTTGTCGGAATTTATTATGTTTGTCCCTCATTACTTTCAACATAATAATAAGAAGACCATGCCACATCAACATCGAATGTTGTTGTCCGTGAAGACCAGATTTGGGGAAACGAGAAAGCGAACGGTATTTGACCATGGTGATACTATGCGTCAACGTTCCTTTGAACGAATATCCAGAGCCTATACGTACAAGAGAAACCAACGACTCGAAAGTCAAAATCGATGGATCTTTTCAGTGGCCATTTTGATAGCATCCTCCTTTTTAATTTTTGATCATGTGGATAGAGAAAGTCTCATTGCGTACTATTCTCATGATAGTATGGACGACACTGCTATACAGGCAGTGGATCATTCGAGAACGACTTTAGTACTACCGGTAGTCAAGAACAATGTTCCCAGCATGACGACAGTTGTTGTTGCAAAACAATCTTTACCAACTGGCAAAACACCGCGATGGAATGCAACACAGTTCAAGAATGTTTTGGAACAATCCACGACCAACCAAAGTGTGTATACGTGGAAAGATTTTATGGACTTGGCACCCAAACCAACAGCCAACGACGTGGAAATTTACAATATAGATGCTTGGCACCGATTGAGAGCGTTGCTTGGAATCGAACGACAAACACCAAAATCATCATCATCATCACCTTCCAAAGTTACCTTTTGTTCAATGGGAGGTTCCGCAACAGCTGGAGCGGGTGGGATAATTGATGCTCAGCAGCCCCGATGGGATTTTATCTTGGCCGAAATGCTTCAAGTCACACAACCTTCCTTGAATCTACAAGTAGTGAATCGTCGTGGTCATGGTGGATTGAGAGCCCCCTTGATCCATTCTGCCTTGCTTCTCAAGTCCTTGGTACCACCCGAAACGGATTTTCTCGTTTGGGAATTTCCCATGAATAATCATCATTACATGAACAAGGGGGGTTGTGAGGAGACCAATGCTGCCCTTTTGTTTTGGCTGGACCAGGTGCGTCATCAATTCTCAACGCCACCATTGGTTGTTTTGGCATATTTGTGGAATTGTGTGCATGATGATGGCTCCAACGACCACCACCCTTCTTCCATGGTCTATGAATGTCACAATCATGTGGCTGCCAATTATGACTTTGTGGTGGGAAGTGTCAATCTATATTCCTACTTGCAGCAGCAGCAGCATGACGGTGATCCAGGTGCCGTTATTCAAAAACATGTCTTGATGGATCATTCTCATCCTGGTTGGTTGGGACATCAACTATTGGGATTTCTACTCTGGGATTTGGTAACAGATGATACTCGAACCATGATGGAACGTAATGAGGATTGGTCCACTCTGTCTCCGACTGGGAACAAATTTCATTGTGGTGAATCCAACAACTCTCCAGCCAAGAAACAAATCCTTACCACCCTGCAAACCAAACCTGTCCTTGCATCTTGGACGAGTGACCTTTCTCGCAATCAGAATTACACTGTGGGAATGATGGAACCAAAACTCTTTGATACCAAGGAAGGCACCAATAATAATATGACCCAAGATCGTAAACTTGCTGCTCTCGTCTTGCCTTGTTGCGCATCGGGAGATCGATTAGGATTCGATCTGCGCTCCTCATTGGAAATTGGCGGTACCACCACTGACCGCTTGGACCAAAGACGACGGATATCGTCCATGATGATTCATTCTCCCGAAGCAGTCAAGGTGGTGAATGATCAGGGTGCCGTCAAGTTTGACAAGGGTTTGGTGGCAAGAAAGATTCAAGTCGAAGTGTGGAATGAGGAAGAAACCGAGGGAACACCCATGGTTTTTCATAGTCGCAAAAAAGGAAAAGCAAATTTGACATCTTCTTTGGCTGATGATAATGATGATGGTGAGAAACGAAGCCGACGACGACTACAAGAGGATGCGGAATGGGTAACCTTTGACAATGAGGATTGTCTATTGGGAGATTTCTCGATTAATCCTTGGCTTGTCCTTCCCAACGAAATGTTACTATCAAGAATAGCCATGTGCAATATGGATTCTCATTGTGGACAACCCGACAATGACCCCATTTCTGTGATGCATGTCGTACTGATTTGAAACATGTCACAATCCAGGTAGAGATTATCAAGAGGCGACCTTCCCTTAGAATGAAGTTCTGGTACACTACCAGCATACTGCATCGTGGGGCAACCATGGTTCTGGTCATGTGGGCCCCGATCCGGTTCATGGAACTTGAACGATGGAATGAAGATCAAGTATTGACAGTGAGAAAAACACAGTTTTGAAACCCTAGACATAATAGACGTTTCCTACGTAACAGTGAGTAAATATAGAATTGTCTTGATGATGAAACTACGGCAACCATTGTCGTTGTGTATCAATCGTTCTCTCCCTCACTACTTTGTTTACTTTTGTATGTTTGTGTGTGTAGATTAACAATGTTACAGTTCATTCCTTCGTTATTCGTAATCAATCAAGTAGTCGTTGTTAAAAAGTTTTTATGCTCCACGGAATTTACCAAGAATATGAAGCAAGACTACAATCCCCACAAAGCTCAAGGATGCAACCAAAACCGTGGTGGGTCCTACTTGCAAACCAGGTGAATCATCGGAATAAAATTGTAGAATGTTATTTCCAGCTCCAGCGGGGCGGCCACCACCACCACCACCGGCTGCTGCGGCAGCTCGTGATGCTTGACGTCTTTGAGTAGCCTACCGTGTATAGAAAGTAATTGATTTCAGTTGATTTTTTCATTCCAATAAGTAGATGACAAATCAACAAGAGAAAATGTGAAAAAAAGACAAGGTGAGATGAACTTCCCAATAATAATAATAAAAATACAATACGATTACCAACGACATTGGTTGGTGCAAGGAAAGGACAAGAGAGACCTGTGACAACAGGCATGGCTACCGCAAATGGTCTTGAGGAAATCCATCGTAGTTGGCACCAAAACACCTTGCGCCATCAACTCAAAGCATTCTCGCACAAGCCTTTCCTGCTACCACACAGTTGCCATTCGCTGATATTTGTAGTAAATTACAATCGTAGCGAGAACTTGTCGGTCTTGGGTCACTCCAAGAGGCCAACCAATGAGAGGGGTCATTGGGCTATGAGTCAAAGCGTCCAGGAGGGATCGAGCAAAGGGTGGATGCTCCTTTCCTTGTGCCACTGGTACCCGTGTACATTCATCTGTCCATACTCCTGCAAATTGTCCCATCGTTTTCACACACACACTCGTTGTCCTCACCATGGTTATTGTTGACTTTTTTTGAATTCCCAAGTAATGCAAAAACCAACGAGTCTTTTTCACTTGTACCGGTAGTCACTACAGTCTGGCGCATGCGTGACGACGACCAAACATCGGCAGACGGCCTGTTTCACTCGCTCCGGGTTTCTTCTTTCAAGCGGACGGTTCTGGCTTGGTCTGTCCGACGCTCACAATGGTTGCTTTCGACACATCGGAGTGTCCCAGTCACGACTCAAGACTCAAGAGTCAGTCCTGGAAGAAACCGGAAAAAACAACACGATCGACCATGCCGCCCGTTAGAAGCTTGCACAATACTATTGTCACAGTCAATTTTGTTTTCACTCTATACGACCAACGTTAGTACTTGTCAAGATGGGATTTTTAGACAACTTGTTGGGTGGTGATGGCAATAAAAACAAATCCGACAAGGGGAAACCAAGTGGTGTCAGTATTCCAAATCCCTTTGCACGTCAACAAACGTTTCAAGGTCAAGGACAATCCTTGGGTGGATCCAAGCCAGGGATTGTGATTCCCATTTCCTTGCCCCAACCAGGACCACTCGGCGTAAGGGTGAGTAAATTGTACAACAACAACAAACGAGAGAGTGGAGAGGATAGCAGTATTGTCTTTTCCTTTGATATATTACGAGCATTTTCTCTCACAGACTGTTCCAATCTTCCTCTTGGTTTTTCCTGCACTGGCTTGTCCATGGCATTGCTGGCACGCAAAATTCAACATGTTCCATGTGGTGTTCCTGGTATATATATTGTATTGTGGACAGGTTGAAAAACGTCCCAATAGTGAAGGCACGGCCATTGTCAATGAAGTCGTTGCTGGATCACAGGCGGAAGCAGCTGGTTTGAAACGAGGGGATATTCTTTGTTTTGGTGGATCCAACGGACAAGAAGAGATGCACTATGACATGTTCTTGGAACTTGCCAGGAGTGATCAACGTCCTCTCGGTGAGTACGAAACGAATAACTGACTGTTGTTTGAAAAATCCCCTACGAACTTTGCCAAAGGCAAAACAAACTACTGTGTGCTGTCAACGATCTCACCAATTTCCTCCCCGTCCTCTCTTACGCAAATGAATATAGAATTTGAAATCCGACGGATTACAGTTTCGACGGAAAAGCCAGTGGAACCTACTGCCAAAGCCAAATCGGCGGAAGTGGATCATCGACGACAAGCCGTCATTGCAGCAGCAGAAGCGAGAGAAAAAGCTCACAAGGCCAAGTCCAAACCAATCAAACTTGTCACCAAGACCACCTTGGCAAGACAACAAGAACTGCAGCAACAACAACAACAATCAGCAACTCTAGTTGATGATACACCTAAATCGGAACAAGCCAAACAAGCGGCAGCTGCTGCCAAACAAGGAGAGGCAGCCTTGGCCCAACAGTTAGGTTACAATCCCTATGAACCAGCTCGTGCCACTGCCGGACAAGCTCGGAATGCCACTGTGACGACACAACATGGATCACTATCCGCACCATCATCATCATCATCGTCCACCAACATTCCCACTGTAGCTCCACCTACCGTGCCAGTAGAAGAGCATGATGATTCCCTTTTGGAACTTCCATCCGAATTTCAAGAAGCCTTGGCCACCATGGTATCGGCCAGTCCTCCGAACCTGGTCCAATCCACTTGTGGGATTATCAAAAAATTGGTACTCAACGCCATTACCAAAGGCCAAACTCCGAATGAGGATGCTGCCAAATTTCGCAAGGTGCGACTGGCCAATCCCAAAATCAAGGCCACCTTGGTCGATGTTCCGGGAGCGATCGAAGTTATGCTAAGTACAGGATTTGCTCTCGAAGAGCAGGACGGGGAATCCGTCTTGGTCTTTCCTCCAGACTCTGTCGGACCCGACTGGCTCCCCGCTGGCATGAAACAATTGGATCTCATGGCGGCGGGACAATAATACTACCTGTTACGATGTATATTGTTCACCCCACGGACCCATGGCTGTACAGGAATGTAGTATACCAATAGACAACAAATCGTGACGATCGACTGGAATGGTACCTTGTGGACACGCCGAGTCGGGGTAACCCATCGTCCACCAAGGACAGCCATTAGTCAATGCATCAACAAGGGAGAACTCCTTGTCACCAAAAACTATAATCTACAGCCACATCTTTAAGTTTTTCATATTCCTATCATGCATTATTTATTAGTATAAAAATGAATAGACATTCTGTACTCAGTCCAATCAATGGATGCAGTAGTTCACAATAGAGACAAAGAGACATACCGTAGTCCTCGTCTCAAACGTGCTTGGAAATACATTCCTTCTTTACCAGTCACCCCAGTCCGAGTCATCGTCTTCGCCGGGATTGCCCTCTGCAGCTGCTTTGGGAAGCTCCGGTTGTTGAATTGGATCAACATTCTCGACTTCAGTCAATACTGGTGGTGGAGGAGGAGTTGCAATTTTTACTCCTGTAGAACTAGATCCAGGTGAGGAAGGGTGAGTAGGAAGGGCTGCCATGGTATTCTTCTTGGCCAATTCTTCCTTGGACGAGTCAAGCTCGATTTGAAGACGCTGAACAAGACTACTCTGCCTGGCCAACTCTTGATCTTTGCTTTCCAATTCCAATTGAATGGCAGCAAGGGTTGCATTCAATTGAGACGAATTTGATTTTTCAGAATCTAATTCTTGTTGCAGAGCGATATTCTGGGATGACAAGTTATCCACTTGCAGTCGTAACTGTGCCAATGCTTCACGCGTCGATGCCAATTCAACCTCTGATTGTGATTCGCTACTTCCAGCTTCTTCGTGTGCCAGACGCAAAGTATCATTCTCCGACTTTAATTGATCCATACTATCCATCATTGCTTGTAGTTTTCCTTCCAGTTCCACAGATTCAGATTTTGCTTGGACGAGCTCCGTCTTTTGAGCCTCGACTTCTGCCAAGGCAGTGACAAGTTGTTGCTGAACCTCGCTGGCTCCAGCATTGGCATTGTTGCGAGTTGCTGCTAGCTCTTCCTTGACTGTCTGCAATTCTTGTTGGAGTTGGACCATTTGCGAATCTCGCAATGACAATTGAGTCCGCAAGGCCTCCAATTCGGCAGCACTAGACGAGGGAGATGGCCCAGTTCGATCCTCATCGTCGTCGTCCTGATCTCCTTCATCTTCCAACCGCGCTCGGAGTGCAGCCAACTCGGAATCCTTCTCAAAAATTTGCATCTTGAGAGCCTCTACTTGTTTGTTCTCACTGACAGACGCAACACCTTCTTTCAATTTCTTGATTTCTTCCGTTTGCAATTCCACAGTCTTGTGCAGCATATCCCGCTCCGTCAAAGCTTGATCCAATTGTTCTTGCATGCGCTCCTTTTCTGCATCCTTGAACTCGATTTGGCCTTCTCTATTATCATCCTCGTCCTCTTCATTCTCCTTGCCATTGCCATCTTCGTCTTCATCATCGTCATCCCATCCCAACTCTTCTTCTTCTTCCTCCTCTCCTTCTTCTTCTTCGTCTTCACTAACGGCAGTATTGAGAACAAAGGGAGGGCGAACGGCACCTCCCTTGAAAAAGCTCATGGCATTCACACCCGTCTGTTGCGCCGTGTTGAAAAAATGTCCAGTACCACCTTGTTTCTTGTCATCGTCATCTTCGTCTTCACCTTGATCACCATCCTTGTCATCATCATCATCATTTTCCTTGATCATGCGTTTGACAGCTCCACCTAAAAAGCTAGTAACGCCTTTCAAGGCACCCAAACCTAATCCGGCTGTAGCATTTTGGTTGCGCTCTCTTCTTGCTTCTTCCTCTTCATCCGCCAAACTTTGCTGTTCTTGATAATAATAATAATGATACGTCTCTTGCAAGTTTTCTTCGGCAAATCGATGATAATATCGTTTCCAAAACTCTTTATATTCCACTTGATCTGCCAATCGAGAAAAGGCAGCCTCCAAGGCTTCATCGTTGGCCAGTAATGTAGCAATCTCTTCGGTTTTGGCATCCAAATCAAATTCAGCAGCAGTAGTAGTAGTGGTGGAAGATTCGTCGGTGGTTGTTGTTGTTGGAGCCATCTCGTCCAAAAACACGTCATCAATACTGCATAAATAGTCTCGTATTTCTTTACTATCCGTGAGCGGCGGCGGCGGTGGTGGTAAGGGTGGTTCCTTGCGAATCACAATACCCGTATCCAAATCAATCATTTCTTCCGATTCCATGGACGTATAATTGGGGTTATTGCTATCATCGTCGTCATCATCCGCATCGAGTTTGACATCCAGGGCGGTCAATGTCTCTGCAGCATCACTGGTTACCGTCTGAATAAAGTATAATAATTTAGATAAATCATAAAACAACAACGCATAGCGGAATGGCCCAAAGATTATCATCATGGACCATGTTTATATATAGAAGAAACAAAAAAAAAGACACATGTGCATGTATGAGACACACAATTCCAGTAGAATCATTATTACGCAACAGAAACGAATATGTTGAATCACTCTGTCAAGAAAACACTACCACACGACACGTACCGATACAAATTCGGAAAAGTCTGCTCGTAAGGTTCCCCACATGATGATGATGATGATGAATCAAAGGGGAGGTAACCGTGGTAGCAGGAGCACCAATAAGGGGCGGCGACTGATTATTACTATTATTATTGTGAAAGAGGAAAAAAAGTGATTTGCTGGTCACGTCTCTTGCATGCTCACTTCACACACGGATGGGAACGTTGATTCTGTTTGGCAGTGTTCGTACCAGGCAAGGTACCAGGTACGGGTTTTATTAGTCGTTGGGTACGTAGACCGTTCGGAACTGTGAATTTTTACGTACCTGGTACCCTGTGACGACTTCCTCAGTAAAATTGTTTATCCGCACCGTAGAATCACACGTTCCCAGTTACCGGTACTGTTGGTTCCCGTTGACATCTCCGTTTTCCATTCGGTTTCTGTTAGTGTCAAAAGAGGGAGAAACGTGGATATCGATGAAGCGGCCAAGACAAGATGATAATCATCAAGAAGAAGAAACAACAACAAGAACCACAACAACAGAAGCAGACATGACCAGTAGACTGGATATTGAAAAAGAGAAGGAAAAAGAAAATGTCATTTCATGCGAGGCATTGAGAAACATTCTTTGCGACTTTACTGACAATGAGTTTGATCTCTGTGCAACACCTCTTTTGGTTACTCGCCCCATGACCACCTTGTTTCGAAAGCTTCAAGCATCGATTAAAAGGGACCGGATGTACTTGAGACTTCTTAAAGGCCCGTGTGGTGTTGGAAAAACCACAACGTTGCTCTATCTTGGTCACATGGCCCGGGCCAAGGGATATGTGGTGGTTCCCGTCATGGCATGTGACTTTGTGAATCAAACCAAGCCCATGAGCATGGTGATTAAGGAGTTTTTGAGGAGTTGGATTGTAGCTGTTGGAGAGGATATCCTGACCGAAATCTTTCCTGACGATTATGAGTCGATCAAAAAGATTATTTGGGCACCAATCTTGCAACGTGACGAGGAAGAACGGATTATCAGGACATTTCAAGAGCTCGTGCGGGAGTTAAAGACTTACAAAGACTTACCTGTGGTGTTTCTCATTGATCAGTTCAATGCTTTTAATAAAAACCCACAGATGATGAGACTGTATTCAGATAGTGAGGAGGAGGAAGTGACGCCTGCCCAAAACCCCGTTGGAACACTCTTTCAAGACTGGAAAACGTTCCATGTCCAATGTGGTGGCATCTTTTATGCCGTTTCTTCTGAATCCCAGTTAATTCATCGGATATATGGTGGATTTAATTGGGAAGAATTTGAAGCAAAGCCGATGAACGCTGAAACTTTCCGGAGATTTATTGTTCTTCTGATAAAGCATGATCAACTTCCCCCGGTTTGTGAATCAACTCATTTTCAAGACTTTTTTGAACTTTGTGGTGGATATCCTAGAGAAGCACGCGAGTTTGGGATCGAAAAGCAGCGTTTGTTTGCTAATAATGATCATGAGCAGTCCGATTACGAGCAATGGAAAAAGGCCTATTTGAACGCCCGAATGCCATATTACAAGACAAGAATCCATAATCTTCTTGACAAGGAAAAACTTGGTAAAGATCTTTGGAAGGAAAATGTACACTTTGCCTGCAGATTATTGCTTGGGGAAGCAAAGCATGGTCCCTTTACATGGATTGCCGCTGGCTTGATTGTTCACGTAGGTGAATATGCACAACTTTTTTGTCCAGCGGCTGAAAAGGCATTTTGGTCATTGCTTCGTGAGCACAAAATTACTCGTCATGCCAGGAACATTGTCTTTCGTGGCGTTTGGCCCAACGATCTGATGGAAAAAGTTGTGTAGTTTAGCAGTGGTGGATCTTTGTTGGTGCGCACGAGGAATTTCCATCGATTGGCCAATTCCACCCCTCACCGCAATATATTATTTGTACGTACCCGGAGCACTCCTGTGATATTGACCCCCGATACCAGTTGGATGCCTGATAATGAGAAAAGGAGCCAAGATCATTATCGCGCAGACGGCTTGTTGGTAACAGGGGGATGAGAGCAAACGATTATTCGTAGGTCCTCGACTGGATGTATGTCTCTCATGTGCTGATTTATTCTAGAAAATTTTTTGGTATGAATTCATTCGATTCAACAGTACCAAGTACGGTGGTGGAACAGACTACTACCGGGTAGTTCTATTCCACATGGTTCACTTTTCATTCAAAGGTTTACAGCATTTCATCGCTTTATCAATAATATGTACCACCGGTAGTATATAAAATCAAACGTCCCACGGTAGTGATCTAATGGTTGGTACTCGTACTAGTACACTACTAAACGTAGGTACATACCTTTGCCAAATCTTTGATTCGTTCGGATTTTTCAGAGAATATCCTGTTAGACATATACAGGTAGAACAGTAACCAGGAGAAATGGCTGATGAAGGATGAAGTCGCCAAGACAACAAGATGATCAAGAAACAGCAAAAGAAGCAGATGTGACCAACGGACTGGATATTGAAGAAGAGAAGGAAGAAGCGAATGTCATTTCGCACGAGGCATTGAGAAACATTCTTTGCGACTTTACCGAAAATGAGTTTGATCACAGTGCAACACCGCTTCTCGTTACTCCCATCATGACCACCTTGTTTCGAAACCTTGAAGAATCGATTCGAATAAAGCTACATTGTAAAATGCTTCTTCATGGCCCGAGTGGTGTTGGAAAGACCACAACGTTGCTATATATTGGTCACATGGCGAGGGCCAAGGGATATGTGGTGTTTCCAGTACAAGCTCGTCATTTTGTGAATCAAGTGGAACCTATGAGCATGCTGATTAAAGAGTTTTTGAGGAACTGGATTGTAGCTGTTGGAGACAATATCCTGATAGAAATATTTCATGACGATTACGAGTCGATCAAACAGATGATATGGGCGCCAATATTGAAACTTGAGGAGGAAAAACGGATTATCAGATCATTTCAAGAGCTCGTGAGTGCGTTACAGACTCACGAATACTTACCTGTGGTGTTTCTCATTGATCAGTGCAATGCTTTTAATGAAAACCCGCAAACAATAAGGATGTATTCCAATAGTGACGTTGAAATTGTTGGTCCAAAGGAAAATCCCGTTGGAGCCTGGTTTCTTGACTGGAATACTTTCCATATCCAATGTGGTGGCATCTTTTATGGATTTTCTTCGGCGCAGCAGGTAATGCCACCAGCGGCACCTAGTGGAAACGTTCGGCCTTTCTTTCGAGTTGAGCCGATGAATGCGGAAGAGTTTTGGAGATTTATTGTGTTTCTGATAAAACAGGATCAACTTGCCGCGGTTTGTGGATCCACTCATTTTCAAGACTTTTTTGAACTCTGCGGTGGAATTCCTAGAGAAGCACGCGAGTTTGGGGCTGAAAGGCAGCGTTTGCTTGCGAATGATCATGATTCCAATTACTACGAGCAATGGAAAAACGCCTATATGAACGCCCGAATACCATTTTACAAGACTAGAATCCAAGATCTTCTTGACCCGGAAAAACTTGTTCCAGCGCTTTGGCAGGAACGTGTACGCTTTGCCTCAAGGCTACGGGTTGGTGAAAGAACTTATTCAGCTCCCGACGTGTGGATGGCCTCTGGCTTAATTTTAATGAAACATGGATGTCCAAAGCTGCTCTGTCCAGCTGCTGAAAAGGCTTTTCGGTCAGTGCTCGATGAGAACAAAATTATTCCTCATTACATGAGCATGCCCCCCATGAACATGCTCAGCTTTGACCCAATGATCTGATGGAAAAGGTTTGGTTTTAGGAGTCGTGGATCTTTGTCAACGCGCATGTGGTGACAACTAAAGTTGATACCGACAGGTTCAGTACCAAAGCTCCAGTTGGAAATTCCATCCCTCGCAATGCATTCTTCGTATGTATCCGGAATACTCCTCTGGTATTTGACCCCCGATAACAGTTGGATGGCCAACAATATGAAAAGGAGCGAACACTATGATCGCGCCGACGTCGTGTTGGTAACAGAGGATGACAGGAAACGATTATTCGTAGATGTTTTCGATCGATGTCTCATGTTTTGATTTATTCTAATCAAATTTTTGTATGAGTTCATTTGATTGAATATTTGGATTGCCTCCGGCTTGATTGTTCAGAGAGGTGAAAATCCAAATCCTTCTTGTCGTTCTACTGAACTGGCTTTTCTGTCAGTTCTCGATGAGAGCAAAATTACTCCTCACACTGTCAGCAGGAACATTTTCTTTCAGGGCCTATGGCCCAATGATCTGATGGAAAAAGGGGTTGGAGTTAACAGTTGTGGATCTTGTCGGTGCGCACCAGAAAAGGAACTT
Organism: Nitzschia palea; assembly: GCA_019593585.1. NCBI lineage: Eukaryota > Bacillariophyta > Bacillariophyceae > Bacillariales > Bacillariaceae > Nitzschia > Nitzschia palea. The sequence goes on along the minus strand of SWEM01000184.1, from coordinate 23,493 downwards.
TATGATAACGACAGGTTTCATTGAGCATGGTGGAACCAAAGCTCCAGCGACGAATTCCATCCCTCGCCGCACTATATTTTTTGTACGTATCCGAAATACTCCTGTGGTATTCGACCCCCGATACCAGTTGGACGGCCAACAATAAGAAAGGAGCGAGCAGTATCTCGCAGACGTCTTGTTGGTAACAGGGGATGACAGGAAATGATATTGGGAGACCTCTTGGATGGATGTATCAGTGTGTTAATTTTTCCATAACTGAAATTTTTGTATCGGTACTTTCAATTCAAAAGGTAGTACTGAATATGCTATTTCTAGTCCATTCTCATTCAAAGACTTGCATCTCGTGATTCTACATGGATTGATTTATACGACTGGAAACACACTGGTTACAGGTCAACGTGTAAAAGCAGGCAGTGCGCCATGCTGCGTGGGGAAGCACGCCTGTCAGAATTCGTCACCCAGCAAAATGCCCAAGCAACATTCATTTGATCACCTGCCCGGGACTTCCGATGAATGACTCTCTATTGCCGCCAAATGTGTACGCCTTACAGCATAAAGTGTATTGAATTACTATCGCTCTTGAGGCATGATAAAAGATCATTTGATGATGAATTCGAACGTCGCGCAACATGACAATTCGGGCATTTCTCCAACCAACACACCGCCGGACGACAACAACGAATGTCTCCATGGAATGTCGAAAGCTTATGCTTCATCCAGCTCGGATGAGTTGGACTCGAATACTTTGAGCGAAAATGTCGCCCAAGTGGAACAAGATCTATTCGCTTGCCTCGACGACAGCATCAAGCCGAGAACAAAAAACTCTCGCAGTCCTTCAGCACAAACATCAAACGCTCTTGTGGAAGAATCAGCGTTGAATTCGATTCATGCCTTTCCTTGTAAAGATACCTACAGGGCATTACCCAGCCATCCTTCCCATTGGCCTCAAGCGCCGTTAATGATTCGACCAACCCCGTCCACTTCGACCAAAGTTCGTGGAATTCGTCGGGTAGGATCCTTGGACTATGAACACTTTTCTGGATTTTGTGCAGGTTGCATATTGCCAATCAATTGTGGATGTGAGGCTCCAGGAGAATCCTTGGTTGTTGACTTTGAATCCACTCATTTTGTTGGAACACTTTTGTTACGAATCAAACAAGCCAAGTGCCTTCATGATCGCCACTCATCACAACTAGAAGAACCAAATAATGTCCAATCCTACTTTGATGGCAAAAAACGAAAATTCCAAGCCATAGTCAAAGGGCACTTTATCCATCCCTTGCCCATGAATGAAACCGTCACCGGCCAAACCTTTGATCGTCCAGCAGGAAAGTTGCCGGCGAGCTGGATTGTAACTCCCATTGTCAAGTTTATTTCGACCTTGGCACCTCAGTTAGTGGCCAAATTTGATGGAGCATCACCTCGATTCTTGACACCACTCGTAGCGACCGCTCAAACCGTCATGCAGAAACCCAAAATGATGATGCCATTCATGGTCACTGATTTGGAGGAGCCAGTGGAAGAGTTACCATCAATTGATCCAGGGTCTTTACTACCTTTGGCTCAAAAAGCTCTCGGTGCCGCTACCGGTAATACTCAGGATACGACATCGCGATCCATAGCGGCTCGTATGAAAGCACGCAAACATGCTTTCAATCAACTTGCCGCTCGTAAGGACAAGACGTTGAAATTTGATCCATCCCAACAATATACCTTTGAATTTTATCAACACTTGCTGGATTTTGGAGAAGAGGGTCTGGCCCTTGACATGGGACAACCCATTGGCAAAATCGGACTTTCTCGGGCATTGGATGGGCAACCGTTAAAGTTTATGAGTGCCCATAAAGATCCAATCACTGGCCAACTCGACACACTTTGGAGTTTTGATCTATGGCATGCCAGCCTCTATCCTTATGCGGAAAAGCATTGGCAGGTAGTACCGGTAGTGTACACCAAAGCAGAGGACAATAAGTCCGATGTGCCTGACACTAATAAAAGGCTTTTTGGGTCCTGGGATCTGTTACTACTGTCTTGTGGCTTTATCACACCAGCTCCGTCCTGGTATTTTAGTCTCTTGCTTATTTATCCGTCTTATGCGACGAAGAGTTTTCAGATGGTGCAAAATGTCAAATACCTGGCCGAACGGATGGTGTCGCGCGGAATTAAATCAGTCCGTTTTCCAAGGTCAATGGCAAGCCTTAAACATTCTCCCTATATATACTGCAAGAGGCTTAAAACAAGGTAAACAGAGGCAGTTGTTCGGAGAATTCCGAACGAGCTTTCAGTGTTCGCGATTGAGAACATTTAACCACTGGAACTACCGGAATGACGAATCATGCCTAGTTTCGCTTCGTCGTTTGGATTCCGCGTCTGTCGGAGATATATATGGTTCAATGATGTCGTTGCACGTTATAAGTTAAAACCAGAGTCCCAGTTCCGTTTCGCCCAACATATATCAATACCGGTGCAGTCAGTAAAGTGCAACGGAAATTTCTGAGATGGATTCAAAAGTCGCAAAAAAAGTGATCTTGCCACGACAAGTATTGTAATCCCTTCACAATCCCATTTTTCCCTTGTTCACATAAACTTCAGCTCTCTTGCTTGCGTATCCGAAATGCCTCCACTAGCCACGAATAATTCTTGTCCCGATTCTCCTTCGGCTTTGGCAACACCATCATCCAGACATTATGATTCACTCGACAAATTGGCAACGGTGCGATTCGTCCTCGATCGCAACGAGGTCACTTTGATCCCAACCCTGGATGAATTTACCCCCGAAGAAATCTCGAGATCTTTCTACAATGCTAGTGATTTCAAAAAAATGAAATCACAAGATCGAGTATTATTACGACTAGTCAAGAAGGGTCGGTTTTACCAATGTACCGGACCATCGAGTCAGGATCAACATTGCCTGCGAGGGATTGAACAAGAGCCATCGAGAGAAGACCGTCTGATACGAATTCAAAGGGTCCAAGCGATTGTACTCTCGACCAAACATCGAAAGACCTATGATGACGAGGACGCAGTAGATTTGGCAGAGAAACTAGCCAAAGCCACACTCTTTTCCAAGCAAGAAGCTCTATCACGGGCACGAGGAGATGCTGCCGCCGCACTAGACGTACGATGATCCATACGAAAAATGCAAAATATAAATAAACGATACATTATCAATGATCAATTTTGCCCCGATAGAAGAAATATTTTACATTTGAAATGCTAGCCTTCTCGTGAAAGGAAAGCTCACGACGACGGAATGTACCGTCAGGACTTTTGAATAGGAAGGAAAGGTAACAACTGAAAGTTAAATCCTATAAAGTTTGCACGTGGGTATATCCCTCGGCGGTCGATGATGGGAACACCCAGTCTCGATGGACCTAAAACGGCACCCTTCGGTCGCCCATTCCATCGCTCTTCCATTCGACTTTGCAGAAGAAAATTGACCAAACCTTAAGGTATCCACTACGCAACCTGATGAGTCAATCTTCCATACTCTCCACCTTTTCGATTATGTAAAAACACCATTCTTTCTTTGGTCTCTCATTTGTTCGTAGTACTAGTAGTGTACATAGGATTCTTGTTGGTATTGGATTCGACAAGTTGACCAATCCCGGCAAGAGCTATTCGAAGAGATTTCCACAATGGGATAAATAAATGTGGCGTATAACAAAAATGGGTACATTCATCCGGATGTAAATCATGATACTGCGCCACAAAATCACGAAAGGGTGCTACCATGATGGTTCGTTGCGACCAAGCGACTTGGTCGCCTGGATGTACCCATTGATATCCCAATTTTGTCGCCACGTCCTTGGTAATGTCCTCTCGCCACGATCGATTTCTGTTGATGCTGCTTCTTTGATTGAAAATGTTGTTGTTCCCTATTGATGATGGTCGACAAACAAAAGGTTTCTCACCCCCTTCGTCCGGATATTCACCCCATGGTGTATCAAAATGTTGGGTGGTTGTTTCACGAAAGACCAAAAACATGCCTGACGAAAGGAGTGCCGTCAAGGTAGCATTCATAATTTGCCGATATGTTTCTTGGGCCTCGGATCGCCAATGCAAGCCAAAATTAAAGAATAAAATGTGTGCTCGATGTGGTTGTGGTGATTCCATGAGGGCTATACTTTCCTTTTGTATTGCAATTGGATTGTGTTTGGGTCTGTATTGTGCAAAGTACCGAATGGTAAGATTTTGATCATTCTTGTGACTTGGAGGATGGTGGTTGTAAACAGTGAGAGTCATGATTTTGGTAATCTTTTCCGTCAACCTCCCAAGGTGTCGAATTTTTCGTTCGACGAGGTATCCCTGTCGTTCCAATGCACAATGTAGACCATCAAACACTTGCATTTGTAAGGAATCCCCCCACAAGGATAATGTCATGTTATGTTGAGACATCAAGTCGACAATGGTACAAACATCACAGGAATTACTGATGTTACGAGCTGCCTCATATAGCCTCTGATAGGGTTCTTCCGAGGAGGGACAATGTTCACTTGGATTTACCATTCGTCCTCCTTTTGGGATTGCTCCAAGTGCGCAAGACGAATGGACATTGGGAGGAAGTTGCCATCGTTTCGGTTGACGTCGATGTTTGAGAGAGAGGATCTCCCAGGGAAGTAAAGGAAGAATACTGCTTGAATTCTCATGGTTGTTGATACTGACATCGATAGTACTGAAGGTGGATTGTGGATACACCGATCTATCGGATACACTGTCAAGGGTAGAAACATTGCTGCTTCCATGTAATACTATATCCGTAGTGGTACTGGCAGTGGTAAAACTGTGCAGATCGGTCATGGCCTGTTTCCATTGTGCAAGTGGAGTATTCCCAAAAATGACATGGCCACATGTCGCAAGGATGAGGATAGCGACCCAGTGGCGCCTTGACAGTAATGTACGCCAGTGGTCTAGCGGTATCAACATGTTCGGCAAGGCATCTTGACTATGAATGTCATCCGATGAGGTTGGAACTGGCATTTTCACCGTCACCGATCATCATTCTCACGAGTCGGTTGCCGTACATACATGGTAATGGAGACCATATGCCCATTTACGTCCACACGGCCAGGCCGTAGCAAAAGGGAAAAACGACCACCGGGATTCGCTTCTCCGTTGGAGTGGAGAAGGGGAAGAGAAGCGGGAGGCAACTTTTGCCTTGCTAGGGCGATCATATCTACTAGGGTAGATGATGCATGATCCTTTTATTTTCCTTCTAGAGACTTTTATTAATTTCTAGACGCAAACAAACGAAGCAAAAAGCTGGATTCCTTCTTTCGTCGTCGGCTCGCTCGATTCCTTATCAACGATGCTTCCCCTTCCTTGTCCTGAGGATGGTCTAGACTTGTTGTTTCCGTATCGTCCTCTTCGTCGTCCTCTTCATGGTCTCCTTCATCATCATCGTCCGCCTCCTCATCATCATCCTTGTCGTGGTGATGATGATCATCTTTAGTATCACAGGGATTACATGTAGTGGTTGACAACTCTTCGGACGTACCTCCTTCCATAATGGAGGGTTCGATCAAGGTTCGATTCATTCGGCCTTGATATTTTGTGGTGGTCGAAGCTGATATCTGGGGATCCTTTATGGGAACCAACACGCTCCGATCGACTGTTGTGGTTGTTGTTGTTGTGTCGTCAATGGACTCGTAATCCGGCTCTAGATGGCTACCAGCATCATCTTCGGTATCGGCATGATTTCCGTGATCCTCCGAGGAAACGTCAAAAAGATCAAAAGCCGTGAGGGAATGATCACGAGTTGGTAAGGATGGGATTTGGTCACACGACTTGAGTCGTAGATGACCACTATTGTGGTTTTTGTGGTTGCTGTGATAATTGAGTTGCTGGAGAGAAGATTTGGGTGATGAGGATGAGGATGATGGAACAACGGGAGGATCCTTGATGGCAGAACTGGAAGACACGGTCATTTCATCCAGATGAAAGTCACTAATTGAAAGGGAGGATGCCTTGGATCCAATGCCAGAATCGGTTCGTCGGGGTGCATTAGGAACAACATCTGCCGCCTTTTTTTGGACCAAAGCATCATCCATACGGAGGGGAGGGGTGATAGTTCACTATCACTACTACTACTGGAACTTTCCGAAGCAAGCCGTCGCCGGGGAAGTGCCGGAAGTATATCAAGAGATGTTCGACGCATCGATCGGTCCTCTTCATTCATGTCACCACTCCCATTCGATTGGGATCGATGGGAACGATCAAGAGGGGTGTATCCGGGCTGCGATCGTGTGGATTGATCTAACAGATATCCAAGTTGTGACCTATGGGATGCATCTAGGATGGTGGAACCTCCCTCTCGAATGTTGTTCTGTTGTTGTGATCGATGGGATTGATCGAGAAAAGCCTCATAATCTTGGGTAGTGACTGAGTGCTTTTCTGGTGGTCGCTGTCGTGCATTACCCAAATCATCAAAGGAACGTCGGCGTACACTGGTTTCATCTCCGTCGTCGGCTTCGAGTTCATCCAAAAAACGTCTCGGGGGAGTGGGTAAGGCATCGAATGATCTCCGCCGCCGGGGCATATCCCCACGTGTCTTGTTGTCTTCTAAATAATCAAGCGAGACAACAAATTCTCTGACTTTAAAGTGAGATGATTCCGGCTCTGATTCGGATTCGTCGTCGCCAGTGAGTTTGGAAATATGAACACCGCCAGCAGCATCCTCAACAACACCCAGACTCGTTCTGGGTGGGACAGGAAAGATTATTCCGTCAAGTGATTGGTGGCGTGGGAGGAGTTTGTTGAAAGGATCAATGTCGGAATTGAAGCGGTCAAATCTATCTACGGCAAGTTCGCCTCCAACAAGACGTCGAGATGGAAATGTTGTGAACATGTCCAGGGGTGATGTTCCTCGGAAGTGAGCGTTGTTGTTGTTGTTGTTGTTGTTGTTTGTGGTGGTGGTGTTGTCCAGTGGCTTTGGTTTGGGTGTTTTATTGGGGCCTGGTAAATAAAGTTCATTGTGGAGCGTGTGCATCAACCGTTTCATTTCCGAGTCTTCGTCAGTGCTGCTAGTTCTAGTTTTATACTTGGACTTGACGCCTGTATCTTCTAAATCTTGGGTGGACGGTGCTCGCTTGGGAACATTTGGCAAAATATCTATGGATTTTCGCCGTATCAGCGAAGCCATGGACACGGTGTCTTCTCCTCCAGCAAAGGGTGGTCGGTCGGGACTGCCCTTTTCATCTAGAATTTCATCATCGGCATACCAGGATTCTCCGCGTTGTTCCCTCCGCCTTCGACTTTTCCCAACTCCCCGTCTGGGATTTTGGTTGGTGGATCCCCTATAGGATGGGGACCACGCCGGAGTGTTTTCAGTAGTGGTCGATGCTGGAACAGGGGATAACTTTTTCGTGTACGTGTTGGAGTGGACATCGACAAGAGGAACATTTGTGATATTGCCCCGCAAGGTCGATAACCCTTCTTCAAAGGCTTCAATATCAGTAATGGTGATGGAAGAGACGGCTCGAAGCATCCCTCTAGTAGGAGACCTCTTGTAGCCATTTTCGGGAGACGATGGATGTATTCGTAACGTCATTTCCTCGCCTTGCCAGTCCGCCCCGCAAAGTGGAGTGTCACTGTAACAGTCTTTGCCGGTGTTGCTGCTTTCATCCAGTCCCAATGGCGATTTTTGGTCCTCCCCTGAATCATCCGGTCCTCCATCTCTGTCATGTGTCACATTGTCGCTACCGGCAATCCCTGTACCACCACCACCACCACCACCACGATGAGCATCGCTGCGTTGCAACTCTTCGCCAGACATGAGGGACTCGGTCATGGGCTAGGATTCTATTGCCCTTCTGGCACCACAATGGCAACGAAAAAAGACGAAAGGGTAACTACCACGAAAGGAACCACTGATGTTGTTGTTGCTTTTATTCGAGGAACAAGGTATCGGTGGGTAAGGTTCGCGTTGGTGAGTGAGACTTGTTCAAAGAGTCTCCTTCTCCCAGCAGTAGTGTCGAACTCCGTTTGTCCCCTTGGGCCGACGACCCAAAACTAGGAACTGTATCTGGTAATAAACAACAGCGGTACTCAAATCTACGACACCTACTCTCCATAAAAAACAACACATGGCCCTTTTCGCACCCTTGTTCCTTGGGATCCGACGTTTTTTCGTGTAGGTTCTGGGAGCCCGGTACTTTTCGTCGGCCTCGTTGTGTTGTCCTTCGTCCTTCCGCTTACTCTATATACCTGGTTCATTTAGAGTAACGTTCGGTGCAAGCGTTTGCTAGTTTCGGCGTCAACCGTGTATGGCTCCTGTCGCAGAGAGGACATTCATCTCTCGCCATATGCCCAGTAGCCCTAACACGCGAACGGTACTTTTAACCATATCGTTTGGACGTGTGGTGGTGTGAGACGGGACCATTTTCTTACGATCGACCATCCTACGCCTATTGTCCCGTCCAGGGCATTTTAAAGGATATGCGGGTACTGGAAAAAGGCAATTGTAAGGCACTAGTGAAAGAAATTGTCAAAAAGGCCCAATCTTCGAATAGAACACCCCCGGGGGAGAAGGACAGAAACTCGTTCATCGCCTGATGTTAGGTAGCATCATAGGTATTCAAGTGCCCCACACTGGAAGAGACTCCGCCAACCCAGTTTCACTGGACATATGCAAGAATTTTGCGACAGAATCATCCCTTGAACCTGGTGCATTGTAGTTCATCATTTATAGCTAGGAACAACGGTGTGGCACGATTCCGTCGCTGCCTCGATGCGCGGGGATAATTGTAGGCGCTAATGATTGATTTTAATTAAACCCAATTCGCAGTTACCATAGCGCGTGTAACCTACCGGAACATGGTCATTGTAGCTGGCATAATTAGTGCACCCTGGTTAGAGGACATCCTGCAGACACCTGGTACTACACGTGCTTTCTGATCCTTATATTTAAATCGATTTCACAAGAATCCAGAACTAAAGCCTGATCATGAATATTTACCACTGTTATCTAGTAAAACCAACAGATTGGGATGACCCAGAAGCCTGCAGGGCGTTCATTTTTGGGGAGTTATATAATTGCTTCCGTACAAGAACATGGACGATTAAACTTGTTTGTCTAGGTAGTACTACATGAAACGCTTACAGTTAAAACTGCCAAGTGCCATCCGGCATACAGCCTCTTGGCGAACTGTAGTTGCGTAGTTGCAGGTACCCTTGCACCGGGCCTCCACTTCTTGTTCTTTTTATATTTTATTCCAAAAGAATCAGCCATCATCATCACATCAGAAAAAAAGAAGATTCGAGGACCAGGCAGGCAGGCAGGCAGGCAGGCAGTGCGTGATAGCCGGCAAACAATCACGCAGCCCAACGTCGTCGTTCTTCTATAGCATCACAATCGTAGTATTGTAACGACAATGAATCATGATCCGGGAAGTCCTCCTCGTGCTGCACTCCAGGACTATCTGGCGGCACTCAAACTATCAACCTTGTCCGCCGCCGCAGCAGCTGCGGGCGACGGCACGAACAAAGAAGTATCATTTGAAGCAGCAGGGAAAGTTCCATTCATCGTTATTGATGACAATATGAAAGCAACTCCCAGTTTCTTACTGGCATCGACAACCCCGCCCAAACCTAGTGGTCGTCATCGTCCATTGAATCGATCTAATTCCTTACCTACAGGAGTATCAGCAGCACGACCAAGGAAATCGTCATCATCATCATCGTCAATGCGGACGAAGAATTATTCAGAAATGGTGACAGATGACAAGAAGAAGACGATGATGATGGCAATGAAGGAACATACTACTCAAACATCATCATCATCCTCAACTTTGGTGCAACTGCTACATCCAAGAAGTCGCAAGAAAAAACAGTTTCAGCTCGATGAGGACGACCACTTCAAGAATACTAAAATGTGGTGTCGATGGGATGGTTTCACTAGTGGTCATGATCATCATGATCCGGTTGAAAAGAACATCAAGAATGACACCAGCCCTACTACAGGAATGATATCACGACGAAAGAGCCACGACCAAGGTGTATCTCTACCAACACGAAGCATCGAGGAAGACGATGCATAGGTGACGGGGGTACTAGATGCGAAAATGTGCTGATTCTCCTCGCTCCTTACAACAACTACTAGGATCATCCTCTGCCTCGTTAAAGAAGAGCGAAACAAACTGGTCGTCTCCTGTCACAGTCAACAGAAAGAACTTACCAAGCAAGGCATATAAGCAATGAAGCAGTGAAAGAGCAAAGCAGTGAGGTCATCTCTAGACAGGCAAGAAATGATCATGCTGCTTCTTGCGAAGAAGAACAAGCAAGCCACCGCTGTCATACTGGTGACCACCAAACACAAGGAACCAGTTAGTAGGCGCCAACGTGCTATGCATAGTAACAAGAAGAAGTCACCATGCTAGTACTAGAAGTGGAGAAGAAGGCGAGCAAGCAATTTTTAGACAGGGATGGATAGGAGTCGCCAAGCGATAACTTATCCAGCAATCTTGGTTTGGCCCGACGCAAGTTACGTTCTCTACAAGGAACAAGCAATGCCAGCAACATATAAACTTGGCTGACAAGGAACGATCAACACTAGTAAACACAGGAGGACGACTGCAGGAATGCAACCATAGTTAGTTAGCCGTGAACAAGGCAGATGAATCACGCTTGGCTTCCTATATCGATTCTTTCTTGTTCGACTATCTAACGTCTACGTAAATGCTGTATCGGTAGAAACCTTGTTCCAAAGGGAGTTCACGGTTGAACGCTCGTTGGAGAATGTGATACCTGGTACTGCATAGCGCGCTTGAATGTTTTAAATATTGAGTGAATGTTACAGTCGATACTTGAGTTCGAAATTCGATAAGCCCTTTCGTGCCGAGATAAACAAATCTCGTTTTTGAGTGAGATTCGATTCTTTCGCTCTTTTCGTTTTATGCAAACGTCCAATTCCCGCCAAGTCTAATCTGAGGTTTTCACCATACCAGTACCGTCGTTGTTGGTGTACCTGGTACCTGTACCTGGTACATGGCAATCTGAAGAAATGCTACTCTTGTAGTTTCTGGCAGCTGGTCCTCGTGCTGATATGTGTGGAAGACGTATCGGTAGCTGGGTTGAATACATTAACTATAAAACGTTTCGCCCTCATTTAGTTACTTCCCTGTGGCAAATTGGTTGGTGTAAAACCGCGTTAAACCAGACAGTCTTGCTTGATCTTACTTTCACAGTTCAACCATACCAACTACTCGATTGATCTTGCAAAAAAATATCATTGCGGCATTCCAAGATGTATGGGCACCGACTTCGTGTTTGATTGCTTAGAGTCCTCAAATAGAACAAACTGTAGAACACACGATCCCGAACACTTTCTACAAAGTACGAAGTGGCAGTGGAAATCTTTTGTAACAAGACCTATTGCCTTAGGGATCCGAAAAAATCAGTCGGACACGAACCGGTGTCTACGCGTTATTTCGGAGGTTTTATCAATCCGATTAGCTTCAACTGCTACCGTTTCGAGGTAACACATAATTATGCTTCCACATCAACTCGTTAACCGTTTGATCGGACATATTCCGATCGCGCACACAAATAAATTCTCTCTCACACAACAACGACTACCAAAAATCTGATCATCATTTTCCCATTTTATCACAATCGTGGATTACATCCACCATCCATCATGCCTTCTTGCGCACTCGATGAATATCTTGCTGGTCTGAAGATCTCGTCTTCTGATAGATCAATAGAAACGACCAAATTTATCCTTGTCGACGACAATATGAAAATAACTCCCAATTTCAGGGTGGCATCGAAGTTGCCATCGAGTCGTGGATTGCATCGAACACACTCTTTACCCACTGTATCACGACGATGGGTCCATACTACTACGGAAAGTGAGAGTGATGACCAATCGTCGTTACACCCTCGTCGAACGAGTCAGGTTTTAAAGCGATGTCGATGGGACGACTTTTCCAGTGATTGCAATAGCACAAAGAACAACAACCGAGAAACACTCCCGTTACGAAGGAGCCACGATCAATTTGTATCTCTACCAACCAGAAGCACAGAAGAGGACTGGGGATGTGGTAGAGAGTGGACAGACTCGTCGTATCATCAAGATACAAGGGAACTAGCGGCCGCTCCCTCTCAAGAAGATCTAGCTGTTGTTCGTGCAGGAAGAATTCATCATCAACATCATCAACAACAACCTGCCTTACGGAAGACCATACCATCCTCCTCCTCTGGTCGATCCCTGTCTCACTTTCCTTAACAGTAAGATTGAAAGTGTTGACCATCCATATGCAACAATACATAAAGTCAAGCCCCACCTGTGGAGAAAGGCACTTTGCTAACTGCCATAATCTACGTTTCTCGGGTCCATCGCGCTTTTTTGAGCTATCGTTATTACAAACCCGCAATAAACAGTAGATAGATTTTGTTATATATTCATAAAATCCAATTCATACCAATTAGCTTTCATGAATGATCAAAAAATTAACCTAACCAAGATGGGCACCACATACCCAATGACAGTGTTTTGGCCGCCAGTGAGTACGGAAGTCCCGTTTCTTACATAATGCATCGTTTTCTGCACCAATACGTTTCAACATGTTCACTATCGCGATGGCAATGTACTATGATTCAACGAATGTACTCATAAATGTTATGTATCAAAATATGAGGTCGGCATAATAACATTCTCTCTTGTCAAAAAATCGAAGCTGCACTGCGATTCTAGGCTCGACGAGGTCCGAGCAGATGATTATCTTGCGAGAATTGGATGAGAGTTTCTGTGAAGAAAATAGTGCATCCCACAGGAAGTGCCACAGCTACCATATTCTTGCCAAGACCCCGAGCAAAGAATCGAAATCCCATTTCACGATACAGATTTCGAATCGTGTCTACAAGACCCAAATGTGTCTTGAATTGTTCATTTCGAATCACATCCAAAGGGTTCGTCAAGGCAGCCCCAGCAACTCCAGCTGACGCTGACTTGATGGCCGAACGCAACAATCGATCCGTCTCGTAGGATGGACTGCCAGGATCTGCTTGGGGTAAGAATCCTTCCATAAAGTCTTTCACGGCAATGGCTGTGCAGTACTTTGGCACAGTCTTTAGAACACCCGCCGTTGTCCCATGCCACAATCCAGGGATTCCATGCGTGGCGTAAATGTGGCGAATAGACTGAACGACATTGGGTAAATTGTAGCTCGGGTCTTGCAATGTGACCGTAGCTCGAACAATCGGTTGGTTAATAATTTGAACAAGTGAGCCAACCACCAGCGGCGGTGCAACCGTTGAAGATGCCTCCGAAAAGCCTCTTTGAAGCATAAACTCCCTTCCAGTATCAGAAAAGTAAAAGATGGAGGCTCGGGCATACGTCATTCCAAAGACTGTCGCAAACATGCCCTTGTACGGAGGAAGGAAGCCATATACGTAGGGCGCCAGTGAGTGAGGCACGGGGACTCCTCCCACACTCATTACGGCAACACGAAATCCCGATTGGCCAATGGCCGCAGAACGCCAAAGTGGATAGCAACCAGTGGCTGCGAGCGCAGATGCTAGAAAATATTGCACAGGGTAGTCGTTAGCAGATGGCGCCATGATTGTCTTGGTGGAAACTATGAAAGAATGAAACTTTCCTTTGGAATGAAAAGAAATGCAAATCAATTCTGCGGTTCCTCCAAAATTGTGTTGAACGTTCTATGGTACCCGACCAGTGATGATGATCCGTAAAATTCGTGTCATGCGAAGGGAGCGTCAAAAAGTGGTCGACTGCGAATCCTTTCGTGAGGGAAAGATGTCTCGTTCTGTGACGACGCGACGTTTCCTTCTCCCTACATTGGGTACATCGATGATTCCAAAGGTGTCACCACAGGGTCGCGTCATCGGCCCAAATATTTCTCAAGAAGCACGTCTCGATTTTTCAGCGTTATTTGCCGTTATTTTGGAGAGGACAATGGAGCAATCGCGACAAATGACAAGTACCTGGTATGGGGAGCGGCAATCTTGTCTCACGTTAGTATTGGTCCGTAATGCAGAGTTGCAGTTGGATGCGATCCATAGGATGCATTAGAGCACAGATACCGTGCCATTGATTTTCTGGTCAGATGCAAGACACAGACCAAAACGGTTTTGGACGAAAAAAGTAGCTCCTAAACTACCCTACCGTGGACTCATCAGGCAGCAGACCATGTTTGCCGCATCAAACATTGCAGGGTTCAACGCATGCTAGAAATGTAAAGTTGGCAAGTTAGACAAATAAGGCACTGATATGAGCAGATTCTGAACTGCCAAGCCATAGTTTCAAGAACGCAACTGTAAGAATTTTTCAACGAGACTCGGTAACAATGAGATCATTCAAACCGCATCAGCTGATCAAAGTTGCAAAACAGCATTACAAGTTTCGACGATGGCTTGAAGGCCCTCTCGCGTCGAATCAAGGCATTCGACGTCAAAAGCTTCCTTCAATGCAATGTACTGTTCTCCGTCTGGTCCCATGAGGGCCAATGCACATGCACGCAACAAGCGTATCGGAAAGGAGCGAGAATACAAAGATTCTCTCTGACCCCAACTATCTTTAAGCAACAGGTCCATCCAAAACCGTAGATCGCAATCGTCGTCGAACGCAATTTGGAATTGAACATCGATGCTGGAAAGGCTTATTTCGGTCGCATTCCCAGGCACTAAGTAAAGATAACATGCCTCATGCTCAGGGGACACTTCAATGAAGTTTTTCTTTAAAATGCATGTTCCTTCACCAGCGAGAACTTTGCCATCGATTAGGTTCTCCAAGTTATCCATGCCACTCTTTTGTCGTTTTTGAAAGAAAATGACAAAGATGGACGTCGGGGAATCAGTCCAAGTGGAGTTTTTTAACCAAAAACCGTTGTCTTTGGTGCCAATGGGATACGAGCTATGAATACAAGTTCATCTTGGCATAGATTGTCGACATCGTCATCCAAGCGCTTGCGCTTGCTCCGTTTCCATTCGAATTCCTTCCTCAAGAACAAATCTGGTAAGTAGCAAGTTGGAAAGCGTCGTTCCGCGACCCCTCTTGTTAGATGCGATGAGATCGGTTCCAGTGGTTGATTCAAAGATTCCTCAGGCAAAAGGGGCAGCTTCACACAATCACTTGGTTCCATTTGTTCCAATGCTTGTTCAAATAAATTGATGATCTGTTTCTGTACCAGAAAAATATTGCGCATTGTTTTGCTTCTCGATCTTGATTTGAAGAGTAGGCAAAGTGGTGATGATGCCTCCGAAAAGAACTCAAAGCTGAGAACGAGCAATTTCATAAAGAATGGCATTACTTGATGCGTGAAAAAACGAGACGACATTGGGTACCAATCGACATTCTTGATGATTCCCATATTCAAGCAAGGGGCGTGAGCTTTCTTCATTGCTGGCATCACTGATGTAGTCATGAATTGCTTTCTTAGTCGAATAAAGCAATGAGCTATTCTGGGACGCAGGTTAGATTCTTGGCGTAGAAAATACTCTCGAGAGGGGTCATTTTGAAATGAGATATCAAAAATCAACATCTGGCGCTCTACTCTTGGCTTTTTGCTCTCCCAAACAACGGTATCAAACTCTCCATTTGCTCGTCTCTTGCGAGACACGATGGCAACCCTATGCTCTCGATCATCATCACTGTCCGGGTTTACGTCACAAGTCAAAAAAATAGAATGGCAGTGATCAGGAAAGAAAACTGGAATCTTGAAGAGACCGTTACCGTTTGACCACTTCGATGAACCGGATAATGATCATCGTACCCGTGGTCAGAATCCTCAGAGTCGTCCCGCGTGTGCTGGTTTCTACCAAGGCGGAAACCCTGTGCGTGGTTTTAGTAGCCGATTCTCACAGAAATTTTCTGGTTCCCGCGGTCACTTGATAGACAAGCTGCCATTTGCGGTTTTCAGGAGAAGATTTCTCAACGACGTACGTGGCAGCTCACGCCCCTTTGTGAATCCATTCGTTTCTTGTGTTGGCTTCTCCAACTTCCTTGCTATGGTTGACTGTTGCTTTGTCTGACCCCAACAGTACTACTTCACGCAATGCAATGAAGGAAAGAACGCAAAGCGGAATCAGCCTTGAGAGATGGCTATCTCTGTCTGCTTCGCTTCCAACCTTTTATGCATTTCATTCGACCAGAGTGTCTGTCAGTCAGTCGTTCAGATGCCCGCACTTTACCTTGGTGAGCACGTCGACAGTAATAATAGTGTGCTCCATGGAGATGTGAGCTTGCTTGATTTTGATGATGATGCTGAGATGACTACTTGTATCCATTCATCATGATAAGTAGTTGTTTCTATGCATGACGAATGTTTGTTCACCAACACGGCTACCAGTAGGCCTCATGTATGTGGGATGGAGAGAGTATCCACGTCCCTGGAAGGGTTGTTGCAGACTCTAGATAATTATATAAAATCATGGGTCTACCTTGGGTGAATTGCTCCATGTCTATAGACTGTCTGAGTTTTAACGAATGAGCTTAACCGTTCGGTAAACATGGTTGACCATCGAGAAAACCAGGAAAAGTTATTGTGCGATGGAAGAAGCAAGGAAATTCAATTTGAATCGAAATGAAAACACCAAGCAATGTACAAGGGAGACTGCAATACACTGTAAGCACATGAGGTGTGGAAAGGCGATCCGGGCACCTCGATGCATGGGATGAAATCGCGCCGTGATTATCGCAGCCTAAACAAACTCATGGTCCGACGTTGATGGAGTATAGTCGAGTCGTGTGTGTGTGTGTGTGTGTTGTCTATGACACGTCTATCCCGAGGTAGGAACATCTAGTCCCATCTCTCGACGACGTTTTTCATGGCAAGTAAGATTCTCTAGACCACTGTCGTTGCTGCCCCCTTCTCCTGCTTCTTCTTCTTCATCATCATCATCGTCATTATCAAATTCATGATCCATTGCTCTGGAAAAGAGGAGTACTTCTTGCTCATCCGTTGTCAGAAGATCTAAACCAGATTGAAGACAATCCACGAGAATATCCACATTCAAGTTGTTGTCGCCCTCGGTCTTGCGCATTTCATCCAGAGTGTCCGCAAAGGCATCTGTAATCATATCCATGTAGAGAGCCCGACAACGTTCGGGGTCAAGCTGTTCTTTTTTCTCCTCAATGCCGCCTTTACCATCAGATGTTATTGACACCACCTGGCTTGTTTGTTCATAATCATTCCATGCAGTCACAAGATCATCCCGGGCCGCTCGAAGTGCCTCAAAGATACGGTCCGGATGTAACCAAGGATTTGCTGGGTCAGTCGAGTACGGATCATCAACATTGGCAAAGCTTTGAACAAGCTCTGTAGCCCTTGAAGCAGCCAGATCCAACCGCTGATGGGCAGTCGATACCAAAAGTCCGGATTGCAACGACGATGCCATGATTGTTATAGCCTTGTGTGATGCTGCATGATGCTGGGGATGTACGTCGTAAAGCAAAAACGAGAAGGAGTCGATATAAAACGAAAAACGATACGGTATGTGCGGTGGATGGTTCGAATCGCGAACCCTGGATGGTGGACAGACGCTGCTATAACTACCGGTATTTACCATTTCATGGAGGATGGCACGGGGCACGGGGCGCGTCTCACATGATTTTCGTTCTAAACCTTGGAAGTCCGTGTCTCTGTATTTAGAGGATCAATTGGATGTGAGGCACTATGGCCTACGCCAAAGAAATGGTGTCAACATTTACGTTGACGGCTAAAAAATGAAGGAATACGACGATGATCGAACAGAGGCATAATCTTTGTCGATGGAAATGCCCATGTGGATCGTGTATGTGACGACTCGACATTGGCCGTGACATGAAAACAGCAGTTTTTATTGGCCAATGAGACCATAAAAATCGGTTCCCATATACCTGCACTGGATGACGGTGAAAGATGCATTTCCTAAAATGAGCAACTCCGAGATTCCATACTCGCGAGGTGTTTCATTTTTGTGCAACCCACCACCATATCCACCCGAAAACTAACAAAATGGACAACGACTCGTCACGTGGATCCAGTACCCCCTATGCCATTACCGACTATGGGCCAGAAGGGGATATCAATGGTGTTGGTGGAGGAAGTGGCGGTGGTGGGCATTTATGCTTTGGTCGATTTTGTGATATGCGGGTGGGAACCATGGTAGCGAATTCTGTCAACATGTTGGTTCGAGTAATATATGTGATTATAGCAAGTACCAGTGGAAATCACTTTCCCTATCGAGTATCAGTGACCGACTATTGTTCTCTGGCATTTTCAGTCTTGGCAATCATCGGAGCCTCCCAATACCATCTGTATTCCACAGCCGGTGCAGCCATAGGGTTGACCTGGGTTTTCCTTCCACGTCTAGGAGAGAGTGAAGTTTGGTACATGTTTCTCTTGGACTGCATGACTATTTATCCAACAATCGTCATGACCTATGAACTTTATACTGGAATCATGTCCAAGGAGTAGGGGAGACATCAGCATGCGCGTCGTAATTGAATTGTGCGCCCTTTAAGTGAGGACATTGTCTTGACGGTATTGTTTCATTCTTGTTGACTTGCTTGATGTTAATGCGAACAAGTGGTGTCAAGGGATGCATCCTATCTGGTTGAAACTTGATCGCGATAAAAACTTCTGACCAAAGAATTCACAAATGAAAACATGTGTGTGTGGTCAGCTGTCTGCCTTGAATGAAAATACGCACAAGACGTCGTCGTATGCTACCTTGTTTTCGTGTTGTATTGGCCTTTGGAAAACTACATGTTGTTATGTAACTTGATAGATAATATTTTATTGCACCTTGTCGTCGCCTAGCCATGCAGATGAACAACAAACATGGAGGTACTGCTATAGCGTCGGGATTGAGGCCGTTTGATTAATATGACTTGAGGCCTGTTCCAAAAGTATTTTTCCCATCGCACAATCCACCATGACGGTGAATTCCAAAGTGTTGTTTGAAACGCTTTTGGAAGAAAAGTGCAATGATTCCTTACCTTCTACTCTTCCCATATGTCCCAAGCCACCATCGAAATGTCCACTCTTTTGCTGTTTCTATTCGGAATTCGATATCAAGAAGGGTCCTGTCATGAGTTACCAGTGTCCTGAGGGTTTGATGGATCAAGATATTAATATTTCAACCGAGCGGATTCAAGAGTTACTCGCTCGCACCTTTCAACAACTGGCCGAAAAGGGGGAAGCTCAAGATGTGGAAGAACCCAAGAAGATGGTGCAAAGTACCAGCATGGAAAGCGTCGACAATGCCATTCAATCATCCACTGCTGAACCTACAGTGGTTGTCACTACCATGGAATCTCCTCCTCCGAGGCCACAATCGTCCAATAGTTCCACAGACACAGATCTACAATTGAACAGCGATACAGGCGAAAAACTCGTCGTATCTCTCGTGGAACCATGTGGAGCAGGACTTTCCATTTTTGACTCTACCAGTGAATTTATAATTACGGGATCCGAATTGACATCCAAGACCATTACACTCTCGACTCATTCCTTTCATGTCATGACAAGACCCACCATGATATCCCATTCCAGATATGAACGCAATGCTTTATTATTTTCGGTTGGATTTTTACTCCGGCGGGCCGCCGATCCAAGTCCCTTTCGGCCCCTTCTCAGCAAACTGGCTACTACGCTGCAAGCCATGGAAGAAGAATCTCGATTCTTGACCTCACCCAAGCATCGTCCCAAACTCCAGACCTTATTAGAGCGAGTCCTCTTGTCTCTCAATAGTGCTGACTTTGAATGCAATCTCATTCTGAGTCGATCGAATGCCTTGCATTTAAAACTCTATCATCCACCCAAACCAGAAGCCTCACCGGTCCATGATCACGAGGTACCCATTCTATTGAGACGAGATGTACAACTCCAAATGGTAGGAAAGCACATCGCCGTGAATACTACATTCACCCATGTATTGAATAGATTGCCTCGTCATCTCAAACATTGTTTCTCCGTCCCACTTCGCTCATCATCAGTATGACTGGGACCTGGCCATCAATTGGGTTATTTTGCATATTGATGGAATTACCAATGCACGACAAATTTCCATCAAAGCCGAAGTCGATTTGGAAATGGTCCAGGCATGTTTGCGAGTCCTCAAACATCACGGGGTGATTGCACTCGTTAGCCCATTTAGTTATTCCAATCATTACGAGTTTACTCCCAAAGCTGCTGCCATGCTGGCCGGCAAGGAAACACGAATTTTACAAGATGCCTACGCCTATATTTGCAAGCGCAAAAGTCCCAACACCATGAACAACAATAATACTAACAACAGCAACAACAATAAGCAGCAACAACAACATCCGACGACGTCTACCAACAACAATCACACAGCTGGCTTTGTGGCATCACCGGGAAGTGATGGGAGCCATCCAACCAATAATCCCGTCATTGGAAGTCCCTATTCCTTTTTTGGATTCACCCCGTCATCATCATCCTATCCACCACGAACGGCGGCTGGTGGCTTGATGAGTGTCAGCCATCGTGGATCCCGATTTGTGATTGCGGCAACCGCCCATTCCTTGGAGAAGGAATCCTCACCTGGCCTTTCTGGAAAGTATACGACCATGGAGGACATACGACTCTTTCGATCGGCCCTGGCAGAATTGTATTGTGCTTGTAGCCGCAACCTTTCCTTTGGAGATTTGTGGATGGCCTTGACCATTCCTTCCTCATCATCATCGGATGCTCAACCCAGTGGGCAACAACAACAACAAGCACGAACGTCATCTGCATTGTCATTCCGCAAAGGGTCCACATCAGAAGAGTATCCTGACGAGGCTCCGTCACAACAGCTTCCTTTGAACATGTTGGAACAATTAGCCCTTTCACCATCCCAGGTACAAAATTTGGAAGCACTGAGGCAACCATCCAAAAAGACCAACCAACAAGATGGTGTTTCACGTTTGGACTGGAATGACTTTATGAAACGCATTGATCATCGACGATTTGTAACCTTTGGCCTGATTCATGGGATCATTACCAGGATCCATTGTTATCCATGTTTCCCCTACCCCTTTCCCAATCTTTCCAATGCAATGATGATGAGTCAACCATCACCACCATCATCATCATCCATGCCTTTATCATCAGATACAATGCTTGGCCAGGATGGTCCCAACTACAGTAGTGACGGCAAAATCGACACCTCCATGAGTACCAGTGTCTCGAATTCTAATGCGAAATTGGAAGAATATCAATTGGCCAAACTCGCCGCGTCATTGATGGATGGTACGCGATGCGATGATGAATTGGCCTGTGGTTTGGAAATTCCCTTTCAACGATTGGTCAAGTTGGTGGAAACCTTTGGGAAACGCAAGGTGATTTGTTTATACGCGGCAGCACGTTCATCTTGATGATGGTGAACAGAGTTTTCTTTTTCTAGTCAATACTAGCGTATTCAAGATTCCTACGGTTGGCTCAAACAAACAAATCGTTGGAAAGAATGCATGGACGCGCTATACTAGAAAAGTCTTACTTGTACGACATTTAGGAACGTTCGTTTGTGCCGGAACGACGGCGTCGGGACTGTATGAATGTAATCTGCTCTCTTTGCGAGGCAAAAAAAGGGTGATATATCTATCTGTGCTGCTTGATGATCATGATGATGAAAGTGGCGAGTTTTATAGGTTGCCGTTTGGAAATATCCTGTACATGTATGGATCGCATGGATTGACTTAGTTGTGTCTGGCCATGGATTGACGTTGGTTGTTTCCATCCAAAAATCGGGTGGATGCACTCGTTTGCTGCAAATTGCATCTATTATGTGTGGACCATTCTCGCTGTAGTTTCGTTGGAGCGGCATTTCCGTTCCATGTCTTTTGCACTCGTTGCCCCAGTCTTGACAAGTGTTGCTTCCAAACAGTAGATGTCTTGACGACACTCTCCGGGATTTGAGGCAGTTTCTGAGGGAAATTCTGAGTAAGCTGAGGTAGTTTCTGATGGAAATTTTGAGGAAGCTGAAGCTGAATCTGAGGGAGCTCGGGGATTCTCTGTGGTAGCTGAGGGATTCTCTGAGGTTGCTGAGAGAAACTACTACTATGAGGGAGAGGGCGAGAACCATCAGATGTGTCGGGGCCTCTCATTTTGGCAAGTGTAGATTCACTGATGACATGCCCAGAAAATACAAAAATGAATGAGGCGCCAAGGTGACCAGGTGAAGGAAGAAAACGATGCAAGGGGATCCAAGATACGAAAAACGTCGCAGGAGCGATCCAACGGCGGCGCAGTCGGAAGTTGCAGAACATTTTTCGGCTACAAAAATTTGAACCGAATGAGCTCTCATATGCCCGCCATGGAGTTGCCAAATTCTGTGGACTCCGATCCATTGAACGTTATTCCAGTCAGTTAACACACATGTGAATCGATGAGAAAACCGAAAAAATGCGGAAAAGAAACATGTGTTTATGACAATGCGGTACCGAGGGTGAGCCAGGCGAGCTGGCAAACTCCAGCGTCGGAGTCGAGGATCGGCAATCATTTACGCGGGTCGTTTCCCCTCGGTAATACTAACGTTAGTAATTGTCACGCCAAAAAGGCCGGTACAAGTACTTGTAGCTAGCGATCCTTGGCTGAACTGATAAATCTCGTCACGCCTACGTCTGCTTCCGACGATTGCAGTACAGTAACTTCCTTCTGGACCAGCCAGGCGGGACATGGTTAACTCATCAGATGATGGCTGCCACCACAGACGACGCTTAGTGGGTACTAGCCCACCAGCGACAATCATGAGCGAAATTACAAATTACTGAAGGCGAGCAAGTGCCCTCCTCCTTCCGCTCTGTCGTTACCATTACGTTTCTCGTCTCTCTTCACATTGCAATGGCTCATGATATTGTTTTGGGAATATGGTGAAGTTACCAAACCTTCTTGAGGAGAGAATCATTTAAAGTTAACTGGCGGGCGAAAAACGAAACAAGCAAAGTCAGCGCGCCAACAAGCAACATGCGTCATAGTGATTCCGACAGATCGATAAATAATCGGCCTTTTATATATTCAAGAAAGAAGCCCCCCCCCTCTCTGCCACGAAAGAACGTCTCCTGGTATGGATGCATGATGATGATCATTCTCGGAGTACATCCGCCATGCCGACACTCCGGTATCTTTTCCAACAGGGATTCCTTCAACGCATCGGCACGGATTATGTCATGACACTCATCAAGATATTCCATGAATTTTCCCACAATGTGGCTGTATGTGTATAACGGTGTAACAAACAAGCACATCACAAGACGCAGAAGAAGAATGATCATTTTGAAGTATCTCGTCACCATCTGAACTACCATGGAGCCTCGCACTATAGCTGGAGCCAGAAGGGGAAAAACGCATTCATGATAGTGAAACTGTATGAAATAATAATTTGAAATACATAGCTAAATCGGGACTCCACCAGACTAATTTTTGGTGCTGTCAATGGCCATGCTGGACTCCTGGTAGGCACATGGATATTCGTGGCATCAGCATTTCGCAAAGACGACAGGAATTATGATGCTGCTATCGCCCGCGTGCAGGCCGTAACAGCAACAAA
>SWEM01000183.1:0-54731 GCA_019593585.1 Nitzschia palea | reverse complement strand
CGGTGAAGTACGACACTGACACGGACTGGTGTCTCACCAGGTTGTTTGTCTGCCCAGGTATAATGAAGACAACGCTTCGTTACGTACGTCCAGTGATGTCACTCGATGCATGTCATCTGCGGTCTAGCTGGAGGAGTACAGCATGGATAGATGACCCAGGTCTACCACCAAGATATGGCATCGTCACGTCGAACATTTCAGAGTCCGCAAACAACATGTTCGAGAAAGCTAGGGATGGCTCTTGGTTGAACACCGTCAACAAGTGCCTAACTATAATGATGCAGCGAATTGCTACAGTTCGAGATCAAGTAGAACATAAGAAGGGGGTGGTTGAGAATATATTGAAGGAGTTGAGAAACTCCTGGGACGGATGTGCTGGTTACACAGTTGTACCAGTCGGAAGAACAGGAAATGAATTCAATATCATTCGACAAAAGAGGTCCGCCTTCGAAAGTTCCAGAACGTGCACAATCGACGTGTCCAGTCGTACCTGTGTTTGTGGTTGGTGGCAGGAGCATAGGTACCCGTGCATTGACGCCATGGCATACTTCCGATTGAAGCAAAAATATTCGTTGAGCTATGTTCTTTCTGAATTTGTGGACAAAATGTACTACTATGAAACACAACAAGAAATATTCAAGGTGAATATTTCCCCAGTTTGTATGGATACTCTTTCACCGGATGGATTTACGAATCCACCACTTTTATCGGCAAAACGTCCAAGCGGCCGTCCCAAGAAGAAAAGAATCAGGAAGCGACCTCAATCGGCATGCAATCCTGAGGAATCAAAAGTGACATGCAGTCGTTGTCACAAGAGAGGGCACAATGTTCGAACATGTCTTGCTAGAGAATGGAATGACAAATGTACTGGTGAAGGAAAAGAAGGAGACATGCACGACCTTGATTTGTCGTGAAAAACATTTCCAAGACGGTGGGAGGAAGCGATCGAGGCAACTAGTATAATGATGACAAGGACACAAAGAGACAGAATCAGACAAGTAACATACGGGCTCAAGTCCGGATTACGTTTATGCAATACATATGGAACCAAAAGATTGATGAAAGACAAAGATGATGACAAGATGTATGGGAGAGCCACAAGATTTGCGACTTTATTTGTCCTATAAATGCACATGAAAATACGTAAAAACATACCTTATTGAATGTAAAGGACATTCTCCTTCTAGACACTTAGGATGAACATGATGTAGAGATTTGACTCTGTTGTCGACAAGTATTTGCATCAACAACAACAAGAACAACAACGACGACACCATGTGCTTTCCGGCTGTAAACTGTTAACTTTTGACGAAAAAACTCGACCGTAAATTTACTACTGGGAATGTACATGAATCTTGGCGGGACGCCTCGGAGCGGTTAGTGGAGGTTGCTTGGGGAATTGCCATTTTCGTAGATGGTGAAATACCGCTGTCGCAAGAATTAAGGAATTACCATGGTTATATAGGGCAGCACGATGTTTTGTTCATAGCGTTTTACGGTATTGCACATATCTGGGGGGTTCGATAAGGTATCGTCATTTTAAGGATGGAGAAATACCGCTGCCAGGAATTGACAGGGGTTCGTTACGGATTTGCCCAAATATGAAAGTATACCTCGGCCGGCCAAAGTATCTACCGGTACTGGTACTATCTATATATATACAAGTACGATACTGCTCCTTTTCAGTTCGAGTCCCAGGTATGCCTGGTTCCAGGTACATCCTTGTAAACTTCGTCCCAGATTCCCATGGTCCTTTCACTAGATAAGCAAACGACCAACGGTAGAAGTTGCGATTGGAATGGGGTGGTCCATTCATGATTATTGCGAAAAGAATGTACTTGAAGCGGCGACTACTGATGCTGCTGCATTGAACTTCTCGCAGGCAACATTGGAGTTTCTTGCATTGCTTGGTTTGCCAACCCGACATCCATTTTGTGAGAAAGTTGATATCGAGGCGTTCTTTGCAGCTCCCGGTGTCCCTCCAATGGGTCCGCTGAACCATCGCTTCGAAGACGAGTCGCCATTAGAACAGATTGTGACATTTTGGTTCATGATTGCCCCTCCACTGCTAGCAATGGCCGAGTTGTGGTTGAGACTTTTTCGCAGGAATACTGGGGCCCGTAGGTTGCTGCGTGTTGCTACACACATTGTTGTCACCTACACCGACAGAAACAAGAAGGAAAGAGACAACGGATCAACTCACAGCCAAGCGGTCTCGACGACTCGGTTTGCTGTGTTTGCTCACGGTTGCTTCATCACTCGTTATCATGACCGATACGCCTTATGTGCTCAACAACGGCCCCATGCCTGGTATTCTCCTCTTTCTCTTCTCGGTGCTTCTAGGTGTAGGAGTTTGTTTTCGTTATCAACTTAACATGGCAGCAGTGACAGTGTGGATTTTGGTCACTTTGGCCATTCATCTTGTCTGGGATGTTACTGCTTCCAAAAATGGTACAAGTACTAACAGTATATTCAAGTTCGGGAATCCTCAAGAACAGGTCACAATTCCCGAAGGATTATTCTACGATCCATCCAACTCCTTCATTCAAGCCCTTGTCAATCATTGGCCGGAGAGCTACCGCACATACGCAATCGGGAATCGAGCCACACCCTGGATGCCATAAGGTGATTCTCGTACAGGACTGCCGTTTCTCATCAATCACTGGCCTTCTCCAGAATGGCATCGTGTGTTTCTGCCAACCAAGGATAAAGCCGATGACGATGAAGAGTATGTTGCTCTAGATATTGCATTTCCCACCAATGGTTTTCAAAAATCGTCACCGGTGTATTTGATTTTGCATGGTCTCAATGGAGGCAGCAATGAAGAATATATTCGCGATTTCACTTTTCGAAGCATCAATCAAGGGTCTACAGTTGTAGTACTCATTGCTCGGGGTCTCATGGATTTACCCATTCGAGGGTAAGTGCTATTCACAGATGTGTGAGAGTGATGTGGATTTCAATGCTGGTACCTGCTACTTGCTGATACTATTTTGTCTGCTATCACTGTTTGTCTTCCATCTTGTGATTTGTCAACCTGGTCGATTCAGGTGGAATATCTTCCACGGCGCTCGAGTGGCAGACGCCCATGCAGCGGCATCAGCAGTACGAAGAGTGTTGAATGAGAATCAGGTATTGATTGGGGTTGGGTACAGTATGGGTGCCATTATATTGAGCAATTATGTGGCATCGTCTGGTGTCGACTGTGCCTTAGATGGGGCTATCAGTATCTCGGGAGGTCTAGACATGAGATTTCAAGAAGACTTTGGGCGAGCACAAAGGCTCTGGCAACCTATGCTTGCTGAAACCTTACGAACAGATTTCCTTCTCGGAAAGTGGGGGAAGCGTATTCATGAACGCCTTTCGAAGTATGAGTTGCTGCGAATGATGAGAGCCACTCACATCACGGTAAGAATTCTTGCTGACTGTTGACTATCAGCTATGGCATCAACATTCAAAGACTAAACTCTTGTTGATTGCACTTGTGTTGATGTTGATCTTGATTATGTTGGTTGGCAAGGAAATCGATGAGTATGCTGTCGTGCCATATAATGGTTATGACAATCTGAAGCATTACTACTCATCCATGAGCGCACTTGGTGACATCCCAATTGGGAAACATGGCTTCATTGACGAAGCCCAGGGCGACAACGGAAAGATCCATACGGTGTCAGTTCCACTTTGTGTGCTGCATGCATTTGACGATCCCCTTATCACATGGAGAGCGACAGCCAACAACCATGGGTTCATGCGCCCGGAAAACCTGGTGAAGACTGGTTCTGGAAATATTCTGTTGCTGTTGACCAAAGCGGGTGGGCACGTAGGTTGGCCGACCGGTATTCTTCCGTTTCAGGATAAGTGGAAGTGGATGAGCGAGGTGGCCATGAGCTTTGGGCGAGCAGTTGCAACGGCAAAACAGTCAGAGTAATCACAGATCAGCCGGACGGCTCTCAACCTTTATGCGTACAAGCGGAAAGCATCAGTGCATAAATCCATTTTGATGGCAAACCTATTATTCGGAAGTCCTATCGTAGTCCTCATCACTTTAGTAATATATTAATGATGAGAGAAGGCACTGTGTGTTGTTTCGAGTATCGATGGTCTTCATCGATTGATAGCTAACAGCAGTTGTGCCTTGATTGACAAATTGGTCCCATGAATAAGCAGAGTTCTAGTAACATGTTACCGTACCTAGTACTTCAGTTAGTACTACCGGTACTTGTACCTAGTAGCATGTTTCCAGGTTACCTGGTACATACCGATAGTAGCAAGGCACTACAGTACCAGTAGGCACATTGACCATGAAACGCGGGAACGTCTGGCGTGCGCAGCACGCTGCACGCAGCTGGTCACCATCCATGTAGGACCGGTAGTCCCGATCGGCCACTCCGCCCTTGCCTCAACTACACTTGCATTCCGGGTACCCGCATACCGGTGCTGTTTCGATTAGTTGTAAACGTATATGTCCGGTTGGAAGCGACACTAACTTGCAGTTCAGCCCTGGAAAGACAATCTCAACATGGCGAAGACTCACAAGGCAAAGAGACAGCCAGCATGCGCGACTAGTGGAAAACAGAAGTCCTTCCCAGTGGCATCGAGAAAACACAGCGCCAAGCACAAGTCCAAACAAGCATCGAGTTTGTTTGGTCCTATCTCTTCGCAGCAACCGAAGAGCATGAAATGGAACCTAACCGACAGTATGGGGGGATCTTCAAAAAAGGCATCATCTAACAGTAAGAACACTGTCAGAAAGAAGACCAATCTGAAGAAACGACCTAACAGTAAGACTGCAGGGTCCAGGCAAGAACAACCCCAGAAGTCGAAGCCATGGACATTAAATATGCCGATTGTTTCCAGTTCGGACCAGGTTGTCCCATGGCTCATGAGTGGCGAAAAGATATACGCTTCTGACAAACGTGACAAATGCCACACCAACAAAGTTCGAAAGATTCATCATGGCCTCTCAATCCCCGTCTCGTCCTTGACGAACCTTAACGCAGAACTGCAGTGTTTTGCAGACTACGTCCGACTCAACGAATCAGAAATTGCTTCCAGGTCTTCGGTTGTGGAGCTCATCCAAACCTTCTGTCGGCAGCTTTTCGGAATTTCACCTGAATCTTGCAAGGTTTTTGGATCCTTCGCGTGCTTGCCTGTCTGTAACTTCATCAGTGATGTGGACATGGCCATCCATGATGTCATTCGCAGTCAGAACCCACTTGATAAGCATACTACCCTTCAGGCAACAGCCAACGACAATGAGAGTGACGACGATGATGATAGAACGCCAAAGCGAGCAACAAAGCGAATCAGGGTGGAACAACTATCTGTAGATCCCCATCCTAATACGAAACGACTAGAAAGAGTTATGGCCTGGAAAAAGGCTTTGGATGAAGCTGAGAAGTCAAGGAATGATGACGCAATACGACTTCTGGGGTCGTCAGTGAAGTCAGGTGGCGAAATTGTCGATCCCGAGGATCACAAAAAAGGATCGTTATCATTGCAGCCTGCGACGATGACTAATCATTCCACTAGGAGTCCGTCACCAACTGTTGCACCAGTGAGCACAGCGTCAACGCAGTTCCAGCATCATCCACCAACGGCCGTGATTGATGATGATGGACAACCTTTGTTTGTAATCGATAAGGAAGGGTATTCAGATCCCGACGAAAGAGCTATTAACGCGAAGTCAAGCGACACAGATGCTCCAACTGTCACTGACACTTCGAAGGAGCCTTCCACAATGTCCGATGATGACGCACAGAATGAAGAGGACGGGTGCTTCATAGGAAGTGCATCGCGCAGGCAAGCTGTCGGTGCTTTTTCCAGGATGCCTTCCAAGCTCAACGACTCAGGCTTCAACCGTCCGGGTTCAGATGATGAAAGCCAAACTCAACAACAAGATGAGGACTCGGATGTAGATTCTGCTGACATCTTGGCGCCCTTGAGGAGCACTTGCTTGACGAGTTCATGTAGCGTCAACTCAGCAGTCGCCTCTGCGCCAGAAAATGGTCTAAAGAAGCGGAAATCAGACGAAGATAAACTCTCTGAGAGCGAAGAAGAGCAGTTGTTGAAAGACAAGACGCGCTCCCGGAGTCAAAGTGTCATAAGCCTCTGCTCTGCCACTACTTGCAGTGATACCGAAGAAAAGGAATGGGACGATTCGGGGATGGAAGTTTCTTTTGTGTCTCACGGTTCTGCCGCTCGAAAAATGGCAGCCACTGCTGCTCCCACATTGGACGAGGAGACCCGAGCAAAAGTTATTCGAGCCTTGAATTGCTTGTCTCGCCGGTTGCGTGGGAATTCCCTAGCCAAGAATGTTCACGTTAGAAAGAAAGCTAAAGTACCAATCATCAACATGGAAACTCGTTTCGGATACGAATGCGATATTGCAATAGGAGGACACAACGGAACTGATACAAGCAGTTTTGCTTCATCGCAATGTCGGAAGTTTCGAAGGTATGTATTACCTTGCTGCCATGATAGGTATTGAACCGCCAAACCCTCACGTCGCTTTCTTGTTCAGCTTTGCTGATGTTGTACTCCTTCTTAAGATTCTACTGAATCAACATGGATTGGACAAGCCGTTTACGGGAGGAATAGGTAGTTTCAAACTATATGTGATGGTTGCAAGCCACGTAAGATCTTTGCGGTTCACTGTCAATGACGCCGTTTCCTGATTCATCATTCTCATGCCTTGTATGTTTGCTCCTCTAGATCGAAAAGCACCTCGAACTTGGGGGAGAAGATGACGCTGCGGAAATTTTGATTTCATTCCTATTTCGTTATGGCAGTATTCCCGAAACTGGTAAACGTTCATCCGACTCAACGCTCAGAACACCTCTAAAGGAAAGCACCATAGTGACTGCAGAAGCAACCGGATCAGTGAAGGTAACTGCGGATATGGGATCAGTTTTTCAACTTGAAAACTGTATTAGGCTTTTCCAAGCTTGCTACTTCGTCCTTCGCAGAAAGCTCGCGAAGCCGTCGAACGATCCATCGCATTCGTTACTGGGATATATTGTTGATTCTTCGTTGTTGAGACAACAACGACTCGATTGTCACCGGAGGATCCCTCATTCAATGGTGCATCAACGAGAGTCGTCAATGAATATCACCAAGTTTTCACCTGGATTACCGTTGATTGTCCCTTCAAGGGCCAACACTAGACCTCGATCATTCCAATCTACCCAACAAAAAAGTATGATCATACCAGGCCAGCTTGCGACAGAGGTATCACAAAGTGCTAGAAGTAAGGGAAAAGTTGCTCGCGTGGATTGTGGCGTACCGGCTCCTGCTATTGAAATATTTGACACGGATGACGAAGCTGAACAACTAAAGGCTGGTTATGGAATTTTAGCCAGTGAGAGCAGTAATCCAAGACCTACGAAATCTGCAGCGAATAAAAGACGTCGAAAGGAGAAACGATGAAATCATTCGCGGCGAACGAAATTTTGCTTACCACTTTGACAGTGAGTTGACAATCCAGGCCAATGTGTTTCTATGCCCCTTCCATCTAAAGCGTTGAAGCGAATGCCTTTTGATAGAATCCAAAATATAAAATGCATAAGAAGCAGCTAAACGTGTTGAATTGTAAGAGAGGATCATAAAATGGCATGAAATTTTCCACTGTGCTTCGATCAGAGTACATTTATCAACAGAAATCGATATTGATTCTGTCAAAATAACCTAGTTCTCAGCAATGCAAGATGCAACGAGGAGTGAATGATATCTCTATTCTGAAAAGAATTTTTGTTATTGTTGGTGTGCAGCATTTATGACCCCTTACACTAATGCTATCGGTAGTCCTTAAGTTCCCACGACAACTCTTTGAAACTCAACTTATTTCTTTCCACTTTTGCTGGCCGTCCTTGATTTGTGAGATCCATTCTGTTTGAAGTCCTCACCTTCCAACTTGGAGCTACACAGCCAACTTCAAAGGCTTCTGCACTCCTTGTCAGATTCAACCGATGGACGCTGTACTTGTCAATATGCCAACTGACTTTGAAGTTGTTTCGTCTGGCAGAGAAGGACTGTACCTGGTACTAATCATTGGCATGTGATACCAGTACCAGGTACATACCAGGTACCTGGTAGCAAAGTACTACCAGTACATTCCGTACCCGGGTACGTACCTGGTAATACCGTTAGTACAATTCTGCAAGCCGCAACCACCGAAACATCGAAACATCGCTTTGCTGACGACAACACATCAAGACAGTGGAGCGGTGTACCGGTAATACTCAGCCCCATTATTTCTACTCAACCTCAACGCGTTGAAACGAACTGACAACCGTCATTACTGCCGGAAATGTCACCACCGGCACTTTCATTCATGATGAGTATGAGTATGATCATGACCATGTCCGTGACCATGCCGTTATCGTTGGGGTTTCGGTTGCCAACGATTGGACGAACAATCTGTCGACGTCCCAATTCTACCGGTAGATTCCGCCTAGCCTCGACAGCAGATCACGTCGATTACGATGTCATTGTTATTGGTGGCGGCCACGCTGGATGCGAAGCTGCTGCAGCAGCAGCTCGAACGGGAGCTAAGACTGCCTTGGTCACACAACGCTTGGACACTGTTGGGGAATTGAGCTGCAATCCATCCATTGGCGGAATCGGGAAAGGTCACCTCGTCAGAGAAATAGACGCCCTCGATGGCTTGATGGGCCGAATCGCTGATGAAGGGGGTATTCACTATCGAATGCTCAATCAAAGGAAAGGACCAGCAGTACGGGGACCTCGGGCCCAGATGGATCGCGATTTGTACAAGCAAGCAATGCAGCAGGCACTGCGCCTACAGCCGAATCTGCATTTGCTCGAGGCTACTGCTCAAGATTTGTTGCTAGACGAATCATCCAAACCAAACCTTGAGTCATTGGCGCCATTGGAGGCTAGCGACAAAGTCGAAACTATGCAAGGACGTCGAGCGCGTATCCGAGGTGTTCTTGTGCAAAATGTCGATGGCACCTCACAAGAAATCCTTTCTAGAGCCGTGGTAATCACAACAGGAACATTTTTGCGGGGCGTTTTGATGATTGGCCACGAAAGATACAGTGGTGGCCGACATTTGAGAGATTCGGAGGGCGTTGAGCCTCCTTCCATCGGGTTGGCTCAGACACTGGCCCGCTACAATTTCGCCCTTGGTCGCCTCAAAACTGGTACACCAGCTCGCCTTGACGGAGCAACCATCGACTGGGATCGTTTGGTCGCTCAACCATCTGACATACCTGCAACTCCATTTTCACATTTACTTCAATTTCATGGTCACCAACCTCCAATGCTTGCGCAGAACAGAGTCGTCACTTGCTATCAAACCGCCACAAACCACGAAACGCACAAACTAGTCATGAAATACGAAGACCAATTGCCCATTTACGACGGACTTGATGGAGCGGGCAATGGACCTCGATATTGCCCTTCGATCTACAAGAAAGTGCAGCGGTTTCCGGATAGGGAAGGCCACAATTGCTTCTTGGAACCAGAAGGCCTCAACACGAACTTGGTTTATCCCAACGGAATGAGTGGCCCGTACCCTCAAGAGATTCAACAACTCATCCTCAGGACAATGATAGGATTGGAAAATGTCGAAATCGTCCGTCCCGGTTATGACGTTGAGTACGATTTTGTCAATCCTCAAACTCTCACGCATACATTGGAAACCAAACAAATTGGAGGCCTTTACTTGGCTGGCCAAATTTGTGGGACCACTGGCTATGAAGAGGCCGCGGCGCAAGGGATTGTGGCTGGGGCGAATGCAGGACGAGCTGCAGCAGCAGCATCTAGCGGTCTTGCAATGCCAAAGCCATTTGTTGTCGGTCGTGATGAAGGCTACATTGGTGTTTTGATCGACGACCTCGTAACTCGGGGGACTTCAGAACCCTATCGTATGTTTACCTCGCGCGCAGAATATCGCATCACCCTACGCGCCGACAATGCTGATCTACGATTGACTCGAAAGGGAATGGAATTTGGTTTGATACAGGATGATGAGCGCATAGCTGCCGTTGAGACTCGAGAATACATTATTGATGAACGAATTCAGACTCTGAAGAAGTTCCAGCTAAAAGTTACCGACTGGGCCGAGCTGGGAAACAAAGACTCGATGGGTGGAAGCCAATTAGGGAAAAAGCCTGGACTTAAAAAGTCAGCAGAACAAGTATTGACGATGCCTCATGTTAGCCTCAAGGATGTCGAAGATATCATGATAGAAATCCACAATCAAAATGTCGCCGCAGGAATTGCGGATGACTCAAGTCTTATGACAGCCACTCCACAATCAGTCTACGACTCTGTAGAAGCTGCTGTCAAGTATCAATCATACGTGGAACGGCAACACAAGGATATGGAAAGTTGGCGGAAAGCACAAGGAATGCGAATCCCTCCCGACCTCCACTATCAACACTCCAACTTTCCAACATTTAGCAAAGAAGAGTTGGAGAAGTTGGATAGGATCAGACCTTCTACATTTGCAGAGGCTTCACAGATCAGCGGCCTGACACCCCAGAGTCTGGTTTATCTCTATCACTACATTTCTGGTAGAAACAGGCGACGAGACGGAAGGACTAACTCGCAGAAGGTGGCCGCAGACAGTGCATGAGTGAAGTATTTTTCATTATGACATCGTCGATCGTCCAACCACCGGCAGATGCAGCATCAAGCTTCTGCAAACGCAGATGTGGAAACACATGAAAGACACAGGCTAGAAACTAGTAAACAGTCACTTTTTGGGAAACAGATTAGTACTGGGAGACCACCAACTCTCTGCAACTTAAACGAGTTTGATGGGATATCACAATATCACTCGCCGGCCCTAGAAAAACATATTGGGATTCGACCGTGATAGTTACAATGTTAACTTTCTAGATAACATACCATTACTTGGCACAACTCATCTTCTACCGATTACGTACAGGGCGTTACAAGTACCTGGTACAGTTCACAAGTACCAGGTACCTGGTACCTACGGTACCCATGTACCAGGTACCAGGTACAAGTAGTAACCGAACTTTTGCTTGAATCCCAACCACCCAGAGGTACAAAGTCTTTACCTGGTATCTTTTTTACAGAGAGTATACGGTCGCGATGAAGTGGGAGTCGACTCCAAGGACAACATCCAAGCGAAGCACTTTTGTATCGACCGTCACATGATTTATTGGCGGTTGAAACAACGTGCGAGGCAGCCATTCTTGCGTCATCCCATAAGCAAACCTAGATACACATTGTTTGCTCGTCGGAAAAAAATCGCAATCACCCATATACACATAACAAAAATTGGGGCTATTCGACCTGTTCCACCTCGGCGCACTTTCCAATATTACCCATCTTGAGTGCCAATCAAATGCCAATAAAGTCGCGCAAACGCTGTATGCCTGCTCGGAACGGAAATCTCACATGTTAAAACAAGCAGATGAACGTCGACCAAGGTCCATTCGATCCTGGAGGGAATCTGAATATTTTAAACAAAGTTGAAGGCGGAAATTGATCTTTGTTTAGGAGGAAATCTTGTGAACGAGATTTGTGTTGATAGTGCTTCAAACTAAAATTTTGCTTGAATCGTCGAGGACTTTCTAAATGTTTCTCGGTGGCGCGCCCTTGAAATTTTTGTCATTATGGCGGCTCGCGAGAACAACACAAATGGAGTACGGAAGACCATTCGTGTAGAATGTGACTATGAAAAAATTTCGCTGTGTCCATCGGATTGCTACCAAGGTCCATTTCACAGTGAGCAACAACATCCTTTACCCACATTTTTCTCTTCGGACGGCAGAATCACAACGACGATTGATCTGTCACCAAGGTACGGCAAGCAGCTTACATGACAACAAGTTTTGTTGAGGAGTCTAGCACAGGGGTGGTGGAAGAATTTGTTTGCCTGTTAGTTTGTTTTACGGCCAGAAGCTGGAACATGTTTTGGAAGCGTGATGATTGACTGTTTGGTCGGTCACCCTCTTGCATACATGGTTTTGAGTTTTCAGCATATCTAACACTTTGTGCGTTGTGTTTGCAGAATCATGAAAATCTTCGCTAGCGCTCTCTTGCTAGTTGGCCTCAGCGCCGTACGAGCAGACAAGTCCCAAGTTCGTGGTGTTACTCGTGAAGTTTCTAACTCGAATGTGAAATCTGATGAGCCATTCCTTGTCATTCCTCCGGGAACTGATCACCGCACATTGAGCGAGGACATCCAACGACTACTCTCGGCTTACGGTGACAACTATGACTGTATGGACTGTTCCTGCTATGGAGACGACAGTGGCTATGGTGGTCGCTACTGCGACTGTTACAATGCTTGTTCCTCCAAAAGCCCCACGGAAACCGAAACTGAAACTGAGTCCCCTCCAAGCAGCAAAGGATCTGATAGTGAAACCCCTCCAAGCAGCAAAGGCTCCCCAGACACACCAGAAACTCCTGAACAACCAAGCTCTAAAGGCGGTTCAGAAGGTTCCAGCAAAGGATCCAAGGGATCCAGCTCAAAGGGATCAGAAGGATCATCGAAAGGATCGAAGGGATCATCGAAAGGATCCTCGAAAGGATCCAAGGGTTCATCGAAGGGAGATTATCCAGCATATCCTCCGTACCCATGCAACCCCTACGGCAATGGCTCCAAGAAGGGAAGCAAGAAGGGAGGATCCGACCTTCCTCCATGCCCTGGTCCTTGCATCGAATACCCCTCAGGAAGTGGCAG
Source organism: Nitzschia palea (assembly GCA_019593585.1). Taxonomy (NCBI): domain Eukaryota; phylum Bacillariophyta; class Bacillariophyceae; order Bacillariales; family Bacillariaceae; genus Nitzschia; species Nitzschia palea. The sequence continues at coordinate 42,043 of SWEM01000183.1, read as the reverse complement.
CAAGAAGAGCGGAAGTGGCAGCAAGAAGAGTGGAAGTGGAACTTGCTTTGACACCCAATCTGAAATCAAAGACAGTGCAGATTAAAGGCCGGGGCAATCGTGATGAACCTGTATCAAGTGGTGCTAAACAAAATACCAGTGGTGAACTTTCTCACGCCTCACAGGTAGAAGGAAGCGATTCAACTGAGCCGATGAAGGAAGCGACGTCCTCTAGAGAGCCTTCTGTTGAGAATAATAATACAATCGTAGCACCCGAAGGGATCACGGGACCCTTGAACGCTGCCGAAACTCAAGGTCTTGAAAGCACCACCAAAGACAAGGTACTTGATGAGAAAAAATCGGCGAAACGAAAGGACATGAAGCTTCTTGCTGATTTTATGGAGACCAAAGTGTCAGTCAAGAAAGCGACTGCCGAAAACACTTCAAATCAATCAGCACTCTCTTCGTTTCTCAGCAAGTTGGACTGCTTTTGGATGGTTGATCCGATCATTGAACCAACCGCTGATTTTGAAGACAACTTCACGTACTGTTCAGCCACAGACGAGAGCGACGCTAGCAATCGCGATGACATTGTCGAGTTTCAACATTCTCCAGATGAGAAAATCACCGACGGCGAGAAGGAAGCCATCGAATTCCTGAACGAAAAAGGTTTGGATCAACTTCCTCCAATGATCTCAACGCTCTCAAAATGCAATGATATTCTTGCAGAAGGGAAGGCGGATCCAACGCATTTGGAACACATCTCGAACATGCTTTGCCACATGGAATACAAACTGCAGGACTATGGTGGTTATCGCCGGCGAACTGACAGGGAGCAACCAGATTCAGAAACTGACATTCATTACGTGTTTACTCAGATCGACGAACTTAAGAAGTTGATTTTCCGTATAGTGGAAGATTTTATTGATGATAACGTGGTGAATCCATGGAATACTGATGTTTCTTCGTTGCCCTCTGCCTTGTCGGATGGCGATCTCGATTCCCTTCCAACAACTACGGACACTCTAGACGACCAGGACGACACGAGTACCTTGGGCGAGTACAGTGCCACAAAGCCGGATTTCTTGGAAGGTAAAGATGTGACCATTTCTATACCGCGGAATCCTTCGTCGTCAGACCAGAACTGCCTTCCTTCATTACTGCCTGGTACGTTGAGTGTCACAAGCGATATGTCTACCAAGCGCATCGAGAATATGTCGCTTGCGTCCTCTAAGTTGGAAAGTGGTGATGCAAAGTTCGTATCTGCAGAACTGTTTGATGGAAACCCAACACTCGCCACCGTTCCACCGCTCATTGACAGTGTCGATTGTCCATCACCAAATAAAAGCTTTCCAAATCAAGCCGTTACTCCGAACAAGGATGCTGCCTCATTGGCTGCACACAAGGCTGGGACTACCAATAAATCCTATTTGATGAAGAATCTATCGAGGTTGCTGTCTCGATCATCCAAAAAAGTCAAGTCCAAAAATGACGAACTCGAAGACCGCAATCCCAATGCAACTGAGGAGGCTTCACGCATCGTCAAGAAAAACAACTCTTTTGATTCCGGGTCGTCACCGACGGATCAGAAGAAACTGAAGAGTCAGACCTCTCCTGGGAGACGTTTCTTTGGTTCGAGACAAGTGCCGAAAAGTCAAAGTGCAATGGACAAAAATGCGAGTATCACACTTCAAGAGGGTATCGATAACAAGGGAAGCCCTATTACAGAAATTGAAAGTGTTGCTCATGTCCCCTCAAGAAACATTTCCCTTTTTGCACCCTCAAACAGAGGTACCGGTAGTTACAGTCCGACTTCGGTATTAATTCTACCGGAGTTATCACACGACGATCAAGAGCTCTATGCCATTGAAAGCATTGTTGGGACAGCATCTGCTGTCATGTAAAGCCGCGCGCCCACGAGTCTTGTGTGGTCGCCTTCCCATTTACACGTTTTCATTCTCTTTTGAAGTATTCTGTTGTGCGAGTAGATTCTCGAAACGAAAGATGGAATTTCCTGTTCACTGGGTGTCTTCTGCTCTCGACTCGCTTCACCGCAAATCATTCAAATGTTTTTACAGTCAAATAGATCGGAGCATAAACTATAAATATATAATCAGAATAGGCATATTGCATTGATTCACATTTTCACCTGAATCCGGGACCTTGAATTAAGACACTGCTAGACAACAAATAAGTTTACACGTCATGTGGTGTCTAGTTGTAGTTTAAGAAAATATGTGTGCTCTAGCTATAGGTGCGTGTCGTTGCCAAAAAGATGTGTGGTATTGTATGAAAGAATGCTTAAATGATTCTCAACAATTTCTCCACAGGGATGGCTTCTGAACTACCCCCTATTTCTCGAAAGATGGTTTCGATATCTGATCGTGTCACTCTGTGATCCATGTTGATGTTGGCAATAACACGTTGCATACCATCCAATGCTACACGGTCTCTGTCGCCGGAGGAGGCAGCACGGATGAGATCCTTTTGAATCTGGTAGGAAGGCATTGGGCGTAGCTACAAGTCGAGAAGTCAGCGGTGAGGCGTACTATATTTACACCGAGCATTTAATCAATCTTGCGCAAGAATCAACTTACTTGTGCATGCGGTATTCTTCCAATGCTCCTCGTAGCCTTTCAACAGCCGCGACACCGTGTGTGGATAATGTTCGTGATGTTGTTGCTGATCCAACTTTAGCAATGGGAATGCGAGAAACGATTTGCGAGATCATGATGGTTGGTCGTACTTGGTTGCTTATTAAGACTTTCTTTGACTGTGAACCTTTGTTGTTGAATTAGAGCGAAGTGAAAAGTTGTGACGACAAGTGAGCGAGGCTGTAGTGGATCTTGTCATCAGTTGGAAACCCGACAATCGAAAACGCGAAAGCTGGATACGCATAGAGACACGATCCAACTTTGTCCCTTGGACACCATCGACGTCGTCAGTTTCTAATTCGAACGGACGCTGTCCTCCTGAGAAGTAGGTTTTTTACGAGCTACGGGTCCTGGGTTTTCTTGTCCTTCAACAGAGGAAAGAACTCGTGGTGATCTAAACACGTCATCAAATCCGATCGTTTGGGAGATAGGATATGACATCAGCTGGTGTTCGCTATAGGTGTGCCACGTCATGGAATTGGATTGACCAACAAGTATATGTTAATCCCCGTTCGTAGATTTTCCCCGTTCATGAACGGGCGTACTCGTTCATGAACTGGCACCAAATAAATCCCTGTTCATGAACTGACGCCATCCGTTCATGAACTAAAATCCCGTGAAGACTCGTGATTGATTGGTTTGTCAGTAGTAATTTTAGTGTGTCTGATTGATGAACTACAGCACACCAGTTCATGAACTCTTACTACCCCGTTCATGAACTGGCATATAAAAACATTATACCACTTACAAACTTAATTTTTTCATGAACTAGCTAAGCGGTTCATGAACAGGGATGCACCGTTCATGAACAGGTGTGAGCCGTTCATAAAAACTAGATACACCCAGTCACGAACAGTTAATGGACAGGAATAATCTACGAACCGGGATCACTGAATCAATGCCGGTTCGTCAACAAAACACCAGTCTTTTTTCGGGGGTCAGTTCATGAACGGGTGCGGTCAGTTCATGAACGTGGAAAATCTACGAACGGGGAGTAACATATATACCGGTAGTAGAGAGAAAGCTACATAAGTGGCCCAAATGCTGTATTCCGGATTCCGGCGCGATTCTATCGTGCAGAAAAAAAATCCAGCGCTATCTTTGTACTGGCACACTTGTGTGAGAACAACAGCACCGGTGACACTTCTTGTGGCGACAATTCCAAATCATGCCTGTCATCTTTCACGAATCAAAAAGGCGGCTGGGGAATGCTGGTAAAGATCGTCCCTACAATCGCGTTCCTCCAAAGCCGGTGTGGCCAGGTTTGGATCACAATGGCAAGCCAGTGAATGATGCTGTGGCCCAAGACTTGCCTCCAACCGACGATGGTCCAAAAGTGCAGTCCACGACAACTCCTGTATTTCGCAACCGAAGGCGTAAAAAGGCGATGCCAGAAGTATGGAAGGAAATCATGACAGTTTCAGAAGATCAACTTCCTGCAGACCTCCAAGCTGCTGATTCATCCAAAGACCACGACACACCAGAAGCAACAGAGATTCCTACTGAGTCGTCGTCGACTCTCAATGGTCAAGAAGGTGAATCGTTGCCTCTTCCAAATGTTACACCAATTGTCCCAATCGAAGTGCCTACTACTGATCCAAGCCCTTCGGAGACTGGACCTGCGCTGCAGTCTACTCCAGAAATTGTGAGTGGACTTTCCGATCTTCAATCGAAGGTGGACAACCTATTGTCATTACACACCTTGCTATCGGACAAACAAGAAGTACACGGTCAAGAACTGAAACAACATGAAGCAATATTATCCAGAATTGAAGCACTCTTGTCGCGACAAGAAACTCACCACTCCCAGAGAGTCATAAACTTACACAAACGGATTCATGAACTGGAACAGGAAGCTCGGCAACGAGACATGGCCATTATGGAATTGCAAAAAGCACAAAAACAGGAGCGAAGGGAAAGTCAAAGCCGGATGGTGGAAGCCTTGCAAAAAATCGAGCAGCTCCAAACAGAAAATGACAAACTGCACGCTCTCTCCAAGCAGGAAAAACGAAAAGTTGTTGACACTAATTTTATTCATGACATCAACGTCAAGAAGCGACGATTGCACAGTGAAAATTCAATAGGTGATTCGACGGAGACTTCGGAAGGCTTTGGAACGCCGGCCAAACCAGAACCAAAACGTTCACCTTTGATGAACGACTCGCCCTCTTCTATTGGTTCGTTTTCTTCCACCAAAGCGGTCTCACGTCGGCAGCGGATTATTCCTGGTCGGTCTTTGTTGCGATCCAACGATAATCGACGACTACCATCTATACGAGATCTTATTCCCAATTATTCATACGACTCGTTGGCGAGGGGACGCCCGCATTCGTCGTTGTAGTTGGCAACAACTTTTTTTGGAAGAAATGGAAACGAGAGTACTAAAAGTTGTTTGTGGGGTTGTAATTTTTGGTATACAGTTAGGTCAATCATCAGGTTACGTCCTAATGACTTGCACTCTAGCTACCCGATTTTAATTTCGGTGTGAAATTACGACAGATGGAACCAAACGGTGGTAAATCACCTACGGCAGTCGCTGGATCGTAGAAAATGGATCGTTCCTCTGCAGAATAAAATTTGGCAAAAGGCGCTCGAGGAAACGGTACTAATCGGGCCCTTTCATTCATTAAAATATAGTTGGCCTCCTTGTTCACTCGTGCCAGTTTATTTCCATAGGCAAGATCGGCCATGTTTCCAAGAGCCACTGCTGCGATTACCACGGGTATCCCAGCCACATGTGGCACGGGCTTGCCTGCAATGTAAGCAATAGATATACCAGAAACGAGTGCCAACCAAAGCGATCCATAAATATGAATGGCATCACGCGCTTGAGCAATATTTACGGCCATTTGAACCTCTCGTTGTACCATCATTCGTCGATTGATCTCATCTTCGATACTTTGTTTGATGGAATTCTTGGTCGTTTCAACGCGACTGTGTGAAATACCCATGATTGCAAGGCAGAAAGTTCAAAGTCTTGGTCGGAAGAAGCCGTAATGTTGATAAACTTTTTGTTTTTGTGAGAGAAATTTGTTTGCCTTTTCGGCTTGGCCACCGGTTTCTTCTAGATTTCGCCTTTCGGCATGGCGCTTTGGATACCTTTCCGCACACTGGTACAATCACTGAAGATTCATGGTAGGTATGGACGTACCTGATTTGCACACTTGTGATGACGTAGTAGGTATACTCACTCACCCAAAAAAGCTCCTGAAGATGTTAGCGACACGTCACTTCAAGGAAATCAATTTACTACTCAAGCCTTTCCACCGACATTGCCGGTACGAAAAAGATCGCGCCGTGTTGGGGATATGGCACCTGTTGATTTTGCAAGATGTTCAAGAGATATGTGATTGCACTGTTCGTTGGTTATGCTTTGTTGGATCCAGTCGCGGGGCTGGCGCCTTCCCCACGTCACTCGAAATCCATAGGTGGAAAGACTGCTCGAACGCAGTGGATCAATCAATGTATGCACATGGAACAGTGCCAAGATATGACACGGGCCGTTTTCCTCCAGGGAATGATCATATCGACATTCACTGCAACAACAGCGTTGGCGTTTGAAGGAGGCGTTGGCGGTTTGGGAAAAACAAAGCCAGCAACTGGCGTCACTCTCTTTGAAGAGAATTCCACCCCAATCCAAAATGATAAGGGAATAGTGTCTGCAGAAATCAGATCAACTACAGGAAAGCCCATCCTTGTAGAATTTCAAACTCCATGGCCGCTTTTACCAACGACATCGGGTTTAGAGGCACGAGATTTGCGATCCTCGGAATCTGCTTTTATTCAACTCGTCCCCAAAGTTTCGGATTGGAAAAATCGCAAGGTCTTTCAGCAGTTGCTTATAGACTCAGTTCTGGCATCTCAGGGGAAATTCGGTGCCTATGGTACACCAACGGATATTCGCGTTAAACCATATAATGATGATACAGGTGTCTTTGCTGTTACCTTCACATCCTACACTCCTGCCATGCGAGAAAGTGAGCGACAACTCTTGATAAAACCAAAGGAAGTGGACCAAGACTTGGTTTTGTTGGTCACTGGAACAACCAGAAATGCATTTTTATCACAAGAACAAACATTTCTAAAAATTGCAAGGAGCTTTATTGCTGTTGCTGCTCCAGAATCTCGTCTACGAGCCAAATAACTAGTAAAGGTGCTATCAGGTACGATCCGAACTCTTATCAAGTGCTGCTAGTAGTTTTTGTCGCGGACAGAGATTATTGAGATTATTTGACTGGGAATACAAACCTATCCCCTTTTTTTCTGCTGTCCTTCGTGCTTGGCCATCTACCGATTGATTTGAATCATCGGAGTAAAATCGGGCTAACTCCAGATCTTTTTGACTCGGCGAATTTTGGAGATGGAGCTCGCCTGGCGATCACGCATGAATTCGCCTAAATCCTCTCCTTCTGTCCGAAGCCTATCGCTGCAAATAGGCGCATGGAAATACAAATATTCATGACGATTATCGAACATCACATATATAAAATAATTCCTTGGATTCCTACGTCGGAATGGGTCTCTCGTTTAAACCTTCATCACAAAATCTAACGGCATTTTCGAAGCGCCAAGTTAAAAGAATTTCAGGACTCCGACCATCTTCCTTCACGCTGACCGTCGTGAGTTCACAGCGTCAAGCAGTGGTGCCTAATTCATAATAGTCTTGAGTTTACGAGTCTATCGCTGGAGTAAATCGTGTGAGGATAAGGCGACTCACATAACAAGATTCGGCATTGAGTGAACGGAAGCATTTTTGTCACAATGGCAAGTCTAGACATCTCAGGCTTGACGATTGAAATCCAACCTAGCATTGAAGAGGACTACAGGCGACAATACGATCTAACTCCTCTTAACGCTTCCGGTCGAAAGGGTCCTACGACTCCCTCGTATACAATTGATCCTTGGGAAGTTAAATCGCCCAAAGAACGAACGTCTAGGAGACATAGCTCGAGGAGACAATCCGTGCCCGATACAGATTCGGATTCTTTACAGGACAATGATTCTACTTCGAGTGATAATGGTATGGATGGAAGAGATGCGGGAATATCCAGGTATTCACAGCCTACTTTCCTGGCTGCCACAGACATTCATCCAAATATGATACACAAGGAAGAGGATATAGCACAGTTGCGACTCTTAGCAGGAAAGTTGAATGCCGATTGGGGTGGACAGGATTTTATGGCACCTGCACTTGCCCGTAGGATCCGTGACTTTCAATTTGCACAGGAGAAGCGACGAAAGAAATACGGCGACGAGCGGCCTTGGGGAATTCTGGGACTTTACGATCACTTGGCCGCCATTCGTGCCGATGTCGAATGGGCTGAAGACGCAGCTTGTCGGAGAGCAAATGGAGAGCCGTAAGTTCCGATTGGTCATTTGACTTCTCCAGGAAAGATCGATTAGTCAGACGTCACTAACCTTTCGAAATTCAGATACCTCTCGTGGGCGGATTTTGACGCCAGCAAGAAGAGGGGTGTGAACCGACCGTTCTTCACGTATTTCCTTCTTTTTATATGTACAATATTGCTCATTGCTTCAATAGCCGTAAATGGTTGGGTTGTAGAGCCCCTGAGTGTTAACGCCATGATAGGTCCAAGTGCGGAGACTTTGATTCGCATGGGTGCGAAAGATACGAGTTTAATCGTTCTTGAAGGTGAAGCCTGGAGACTGTTTTCATCCACTGTCCTCCACGCCGGTTTGGTGCATTACTTTATCAACATGCTTGCATTGTGGTTTGTTGGAAGTGCCATTGAGACGAATCATGGAAGGATTGCTGCAGCAGTTCTCTTTATTCTTCCAGCTGTGGGTGGTTGTATTCTGTCGGCAATATTCCTCCCCACCTACATAACAGTCGGTGCAAGTGGAGGTATTTTCGGTCTCATTGGTGCTTGTTTGAGTGATATCTGCATGAATTGGAAACTTTTATTCTGTGATTTTGTCACTGAAAACGGGAAAAAACACAGGCACGCTTTCGTGATTGTCTTTTTGTTTTTCGATATATTGCTGAATTGCGTTATAGGTCTCACTCCCTACGTCGACAACTTTACACGTAAGTTCCATCAGGTCATCTGATTTGGTTTTGCGAAATATCCTCACAAATACTCTCTCGTTCAGATCTCGGGGGTATGGCGTTTGGACTTCTGTGTGGCCTTAGCACAATGGACAAGTTACCCAGCGATTTCTTCGGTATGGACGAGAGTTGGTGGTCTCGTGCCAAGCAGCTGTCTGTTCGATTTCTTGGGGTGATCATAAGTTCTATTGGAATCATCATCGCTGCCATCATATTGTTTCAAAGTGATGGAACAACGACACCCTGCCCAAATTGTGAGTGGTTGTCATGCGTCCCGTTTCCACCATGGGAGACTGGAGGCGAAAAATGGTGGTACTGTGATGATTGTGGAAGAGTGACAGCAGAGATTATCCAAGAACCAAGTCTACACCTGCAACTTACCTGTCCGGATGGTACAAACGTATCCGTAGGCTTGGACCCGGGACAAGACGCGGATCGTGAGAAGCTTGTAGAGGCTCTGCCCACATATTGCCGCGAGTATTGCCCGGATACTACTACCCGACGCGTGTAGTGGAATATGATGGTTCAAGTTTCAACTATTAGATAAAGTAAGCGAAAGTCTATAATAATACCACCATGGTTGGAATAGCACGACCACAAGATATACTACTGCATAAACGGTGCCATGCACGGACGTCGTCCCCACTTTCGTAGTGCATCGTCATAAGCTTAGCAAACTGACTGTGTAAAAATTGATCGATAGTATTATTGTTGTTGACTGTGAATACAAATCATGGGTCAGAGTGCATCGAAAGTAGCGAATAAGGCAGTGGAAAAAGTTGCCAAGCAAGCAACCGAGGCCGCCCGGTCTCCGGCAAGAATCATCGCTGCTGCCCCGTCGTCTGGTTCTGCTCCCGCTCCACCAGGCACTACCGGGAACACACCAACCACCACTACTGCCAATAATCCTGCGGCTTTTCTACGAGGTACTGGGGTGGCGGGGGACGATGTTCGAGATCAAGCACAAGAAATGTATCTGCGAGCGTTGCACAGAGTCGATGACGAGAAAATGTCGCAAGGCCCACCAGAAATGCCAGCTGACTTGCTCAAATTCATTCAAGATGTTGGACCAGCCAAGCAGTCGGTAGACAAAGACTTTACCTCCCCCAGACTTTTGACAGAAGAAAACGAGATTGAATTGAATAAAACAGAGTCGGCAAGGAAAACTGCTCGACAACGGATAAAGATGCCATTGATGGGCGACGATGACACATTCACGACAACGAGAAACACCAACTTTTCCAAGCTTTCAACGCAAGAAGACAACCGCCGGGATTTCGGGATCTCCCACATTCAGTTATACCAACTTCTTTCAAAAAAAGATTCTGCCGAGATCGAATTGTTTCATCAATCTATCTTATCAGAGGGCGATGTGCCATTGTGGTCGGAAGAAGAAAAGAAGAAACAGCGAAAACTACTGACTGACTCTTTGGGAGCGATGGAAATTCCAATTCTTCGAAAAGATAACGAGGGAACCTTCTTTGGGTTGTATACAAAGGACGTACCCGATCCGGAGGTCATGTCTATAGAACCAATACCTGAGTCAAAGGTAAAGCTTGTCCTTCAAGATCTTGTCGAACGGGAACAACGTTCTGGGGATATTGCAGCATCCAAGCTCGAACGACGGCGCCAGCTAAGAAAAGGTAACTCTGAACACTAGAACATGTTATTGCTCAAACCTCCTATACCACCACTTGAGTACCCAGCAAACTGAGCAAAAGCCCAGGGTAGTCGTCCATAAACGGAATCAAGCTTTCCTTGGGAAAGATGAGTACGACACAACCATTATTTCCGGCTGTTAGAGTCGAGGAATGGACAACATGGCTGTCCCCTTCCTGCTCGTGAATCACCATATCAGTCAAATTGTCGGATAGCGGCTCCTTCGATCCCTCGACCTTGTCGCCAAATCCGTAGACAGGGAACGACCCATCTTGTTCATGCTCATAATCCGACGACAAAAGCCCGGCAACCATCTTGGATACGTCGCCAAGAAAGTGTCCGCGACTAAACACAAGACCGCCAGTGAAGGCCCGTCTACTATAAAGGCGACCGAGGACCTTGTTCGCAAACCGAGCCCTGGACGACCTTCGTCTCGATGCACGGCGATTTCCACTTCCAAGCCCTGCAGGACTGAATTCCTCGCTGAAGTGGTCCGAGTCTCCCGAGGCACTGTCCTGGGAGCTTCCTATCGATGCATCACAAGTGGGATCTCGGGTCAGGATTTCAGCCCTCTTCTGTAGATTCTTGCTAAGTTTGGCAAAATCATGGGCCTCTGTCAACGACTTGGATTGGCCATCACCATAACGACTGAATAGGCTTTCTAATTGCACCATTTCACCAGGGTCCGACTCGTCTTCGGATGCAGAGTCGGCACCATCACCCATTTCTTCTACTGCCTTGAGGACGTCATTTTGCATCTCCTCACCAACGTTTGAAGGATCTGGGATTGTTTTCAGACCTTTCGTACTGTCCCCCAATCGCATCAACCGAGAGTTTGGTGTGAGATTCAGATTGCTTGATGCACCACTTGCTGTCGCAGAACCAGCATTTCTTCTCCTGGGAAGAAAGGATGCTGTGCCACCAACCATCAAAAAAGCCTTGTCGACAGGTGCACCTGCTCTCCACAGCCGTTCGCCTGGTCCAAAAGCGATAGGACCTTCTGCAAGACTCTCAAGATGTCTTTTCTGCACTGCCGAAAGCTTTCGAAGGGCCGAGTTCTGATCCAGGAGTTCAATGACGTTGAGATTTTTCATGGCTTCACCCAGTAGTTTTTGGGTAGGGGTGCTTCCTGTGCTTGCCTGTGAGCTTGCTTCATAACTCGATCGCCGCTGAAGCTGCTGTTGTCGACGGTCTAGATACTTGACATACAACGGGGAGCCAGTTCTTAGGATTTGGTGAAGACTTGCGAAGTCTATAGTGATCACCTTTACTCCCTCGTTGGCCATCGCAACGATGTCATGCGTCGCACTGAGTTCACTTTCGCCACTCAACCTTTTGTCAGGCTGTAAAGCTATCGGCCCGGTCCAGTCCCCGGCATGCCAAACCGCGCCTACAGTCTCGTTCCTCCCATTTTCCTGAATTGTCAACAAATGGTTCCCCTTTGTCGTCACCGACCTATTACGTTCGACACAAGTGCCTTCCCAGACAACGCACAAGAACTGTGACCTTCTTGATGCCGGAACCACTACATCATTCTTACAATATGAGTCCACGCGCGCTGTTTCGAGGACTTCCATTGTAGAAGCGTATGACAGACTAATAGGCCGGCAACGTGAGCGAGAGAATCAGGGACGATGGTGCGACTGCAACACAACTTACCTCGATAGGAACGGTACTGCGCTCAATAGATTTAGAATGAACCAAGCGTCCGTGCTGGACGCCGGCCGTAATGAAACCAGTGGCACTGACGAAACACTGTTCGCAGAATGCGACGCTGAATGTCCATTGTTCCCATACGGTCCTGATAGATGAGCGTGAGCGAATGATCCATTCATCATAGCCATGGCTTCAGCACTTGTTCCGTCTTCGCTAATTGGTGCGTATTCGTTGCTGGGACTGCTCCACTGCGGGGAGATGACTTCGTCGTCTTCCAAGCTTATAGAGTATGCATCCCTCGAAGATCGTGGCTTTCTGTTGGTCCGGTCCATCCTAGTCGATGTAGCGATACTTGAACTTAGCATTGCACTCCTATTAATTTGGTCCAATCGCAGAGTTCCAGCAGTACCAGTCGGGGCAACACGGAGATCGCAGTTTTCAGGGATAGTTGAGGTATGCACAACATATAGACGTTTCTTTACTCGTGGGGGCAACTGCATGAGAACTTCTAGTGGGGTGTGGATAGGCGGGGCACCGGCTTCATGAAGCAGCAAGTCGGTTTCCTGAAGAGGGAGGTTCCGCAAATCATCGGCTCGAGCTTTGGACAGAATTCCCTATGGCGCGAAAAGAGTGAGTTTCCGAAAAAGGTCCTCGGGTGAACAGAACAAGAATCAATAGTTACCTCGGCTTGAAGTCTGTCGATTTCATCTGGTTTATTCATGTGATCCCCGGTGAAGACCATCGAACGCCCCCTCCATTCAACGCGGAATGCGACGCAAGGGATCACATGGAGAGAGTACGTGAAATGGAACGTCGCACCCTGAAATCGAAGTGGCTCGCCAATAATCGCTGGTTTATATCGATGACTATGCCGAAGAAGCGACGGACTGAGTGAGGCAAGTGCAGCATACTTGCGAATGAAGCTCTTATAAATGGTAGGCGTGGTTATGACAACAACTGGTGACCCTGTCAAGACTTTCTGAAAGGCCCCAGCATCGTGGTCAGCATGACAATGCGTAAGGATGATTCCAACGATGGTGCGTGGTCTTATTCCTTCACGCTCAAGCGTTGCAGACGAGTAGGGAGGTGGGTCGATCATGATACCACGGCCATTCACCCACAATACATATCCAGAAACAGAACCACTCTTATCAAATCCATGGGAGTTTCCAAGTGTTGTGAGACCGAAGGAAGGAGGGTGGAACGTGGGTGGCGTACTTGGACTCATGATAGATGACGCCGCCACTGCTAGATCAAGCGCATTGTAGCTTCCTTCGTTGTCAGCATTCTTGCCGGTGTCGTCTTCGATTGGCTTGGCCTTGGGGGTTTCCATGAACGACTGCCCACCAAAGCCTTCCACTCCCATCGTTTCAGAGACCTTGACATGTCCTGAGAATCGTGCTTTACCAATGATGACGTTGTTAACATCGATGTCGTGAATTATGTACTCGGTCCCACTAGGCATTTTAAAGATTTCAACTCTTGGCACTGTACGGTCGCGCTTCTGATCCTCGGTAGCATTCGGTGGCCACACTATTGCAACGTCACCTACAGGCAGGTTGGAAAGGGCAAAACTTCAAGTTAGCACATTCTCTCTCGGATCATGATTGTCTGTTGCCTTGTCACTTACCAACCCACCGAGCCTTTTTGTAGGACCACTTGGAATCAGCCCTCTTCTCCACTCCCTGAGCGTCCGAAGGCAGCTGTTCTTCCTCCTCTACCTCTTCGTCCTCGGCGAAACCAAGAGCCTCATCCAACTCCTCTTCGTCAATGTCGTCCTCATCGTCGTCGTCCACATCTTTGATGTCGATATTTGGAGGCACTCCCAAATTTTCATGGCAATAACCGTTGCCAGGTTGATTGAACTGACTGAAGTCTAGAAGTACATCTACAGCAAGTTCCTTTCCGTCTGGCATTATCCGAAAATATCTCAATTCCTTCTCCAAGTTTGGAATCGCGTCCCGCGGAAAGTCAGGGGCAAAATCTTCGTCTTCGAATGGAACTGGATCAACGTCTCGGCGGAACTGAGCCGGGCCCAAAAGCGTCTCGTTAAAAACTCTACAAATGTTTTCTTCTGCTTCCTGTGAGTCAACCACCAAAGTACACCGTTTTTTGTAGACAAAGAAATTGAAATAGGCCGGAAACTCAAATTCTGCCAAGTTGACACCTAATGCAGGTCCCATCTCTCTACAAAACCGTTCCGCGGGAACTATGTACACTTGGGGAACGGGGATACCCAATGTCATACTATCTTTGATCGTCTCCGGAGGAATCCCGTACTACGGTGCAGGTAAAAGAAAAGCGTTAGGTCAAGTCCAACGAGGCAAACTTCATGACTCAAACCGTAAGGGTTGACTCACCTGAATCCGTCCAACGGCTTTTGTTTCCATGCTTATTCCTCCTCTGGGAAGTTTCGTTTGTTCTAAAAGAGGAATGGAGTCGTACGCATCTCCAAGTTTTCCCAACATATTGATGTCTGGTGATGCGCGTTCCTCTGGTGATTCGCCGACCCCAAACCGTTGAGTCACCGTCATTCCTTTCTTGAACGACTCTGATACACCCTTGTAAGTTCCCTTCTCTTGGTCCATGGTGTGTCTTTTCGATGATCCTGTTGTTGCTGTTGTTGATGGAACTGACTTTTGGGAAAGTGCCTTGGTTGTCTTTTCCGTTGGTTCCTCACGTTTCGTCGCATGTTTCGGGGTGCGTTTTTCGGGAAGCAAAGTAGGCGTCTCTACACCTGACGATGTTCTAATCGAAGCATTACGCGTCGCAAGACTGTCCGAGCGGGCGGTCAATGTACTGCTGGATTGGCCTAATGGCAATTCCGGCTTGGGTGTGTCCACAGGAGGCGTGGACTTTAGGATAGGTCGACTGGGGATAGCATGTGGCATTGTTTCGCCAGGCGCCTGAGCTAGCTGTGGTTGAGGTTGTTGTGGCTGCTGCTGCGGTTGCTGCCTATTCTTGCTTCGTTTGAACAGGCGTTTAATGGCCTTCATGATCTTGCTTGCCTTGTGCTTGTAGGAAATGAACCGATAATTTCAAGACTTTGCGTACGGGCGACGTACGAATCCTACGACGGAGCAGATTGAACCTACGGTTTGGATTGGCACAAAAATTGGGGATGACAGAGTGGTCCTCAAGATAGACAAAATAACAACACCTTGCAAATACACGAAGGAAATGTTTGGGAAATGGGTAGATTCACACCTGTGTTGCTGCACAAATTGGTGGGACGGCAGTACCCTCCATGCCCAGCAACCAAGAAAATCTTGCACTGGCAGTCAGTATTGATTTTTGTAAGGTGTTAGGCAGTGCGAGATCCCCTTGAAATTCATTGGTAGCCCAATCGGTCATCGTGTTGCAGGTAGCAGTCATCAAAACAAACACAAGCCACTTTGTGTACCGAATGTAGTAGTTCAGATATGTACTCGGAACGAATAGTGATCGTTAATTAACAAGGAAATCCTCCCTTAATTAATTCAGACAGACATTTATCCCATCTCTGAGGTCGTTTCTCTTAGACGGTGTTAAGCTTTCTTCTTCGTTTTTTATACACTGACACTTACATAAATAATAAATACCATTATCGATACACTTAGTCGCAGCCATGATTAACTGTGCGCAGTCTCAGTAGTCGATTGACACGTGCACTCAAGGTGCCCATAAGTGTTGTGTCAAGTATGCAGAGACTTTATGTTATTTTACTGTAGCGTACCTACCGGTTACTTCCACAATAAAGTAATTTGAGTAGACCCAAACGAAGTTAAAAATGAAGAGTTTGGATAAATCGGTCTGTGATAATCCTGATTGTTTTCTCGACAAATCGCTAATGCTGTAGGTTCTGTCGTAGGCTACATCTTTGTTTGACTCTGAGTGGCACTGTAGTCATGTCATTATACTAGCGAGCGCTGGAAAGGAGTGTTCGTCCTCCCAAGGCCAGCATTAGGAATGAAAATCCCCACTTAAGTTTTGTTTCATCGATTGTCAGACCGAGTCTACCACCCATGTAGCCTCCAATGAATGCACCCATGGCGAGACTTGGCGCAACTCGCATGGCCACATTTCCCGTTCCATAGTGTGTCATCGTTCCCACCATGGCAGGCAAGGACATTGCACAAAGACTGGTTCCAAGAGCTTGATAATGATTCATATCCGTGGCGATTGTTAACGCAGGAACCACAACGGCCCCTCCCCCGACTCCAAAGAGTCCGGCTAAAAAGCCCGAACAAGATCCGATAGCTGCCGAAATTAACAGGCGATGAATCCTGTCATCATTCGTCTCATGTACTGGTGCCTCAGCTCCATGTTCTTTAGCAGAAAGGTATGTTTTCGCTGGTAGCAATGGCGCCACGCAAATCATAAACACACCCAAAGCCTTTTTCAAAACAGGGCCTGAAAGCAGGGTGGTGGCCTGTGCTCCAAAGCGCGCCGATATCATTCCACATGAAGCTATTGCCGCTGCTGCTTCATAATCCACTTGTCCTGAGTAGCCAAGAGCACCGGCAATGCCAGTGGTCGTCACGGCGAAAAGTGACGTCCCATGCGCTTGATGTTGTGACAATCGTAACAAGTTAGACGTCATGAGGGGGATCATAACGAAACCGCCGCCCATTCCAGCTAAGCTTCCACACGCTCCAGCAAGGCTTCCAACAAGGAATGCCTTGGGAGCGGTGTGAGTAACCAGTGTGGACGTGGCTTTGTCCTTTTCCGAAGATGAGACCTGCCGTCGTCGTATCTCATGAAGTTTCGGACGCTGTACGTTCTGACGGCCACGGCGGATTGCGCCTCTGGATGCTCTCTGGAGTAATGGCATCCTTATTCCGAAACCGTTCTTTGTCCCAAGTGCAAAGAAAGGCGTTACCTACTACCCTTGACCATCACAGATGTCGGAGGTACTAGTACTGTAATAGATACGTTTGGGGAGGAGATTGTTTTCGGGTTTTTGGCTGTACCTGGTAGACGGCGATTTGGCGCGAAACTGCGAGGTCCGAGCGCGGCAGCCGTGAGATGGCAGACGAAGACCAACCATTCGAAGGACACACCACGACGTGATTGACATGATTTTTTGTCGGCCATCGACTCGTTTGAGAATCATCGCAAGGACAACCGACCGATCAGGTCACACGCATCCATTCGTTTCTACAAAGCTCTGCTCAATCAGTCTACTGTCCATGGCTATTCGGTCAACGGTAGTTACAACTCGTGCCATGGCCAAGCAATCGCCAGCCAAGAAAAGAAAACAGGACACTGCAACTTCTGCCGCAGTTAGGAGTCAAATCAAGGTCCTTGTAGAGCCCCCTGCTCCTGCCAATGATCCGATTGTGGTATCCTTCCCGGGTGGTTTGCCAGAGTCTTTACAACCCAACGCACCAATTGGTGCGTCGTTGGCAGAATTTCAGTGGGAAAAGTTGAACAAAAAGTCATCATCTGGCCGCCGAGTGGTGGGACAAGATAAACATTGCACGTACATGGCCTCAGCTGCAGGTCTGGGATACGATGACCGTCGGACTAAACTCTGTGTTGGTGTGTACGATAAGAAAGCTGGAACCCTGGTGATACGTGAAGCAGCTTCGAGGGGCACAGTGTTTTCGTTGCAACAGACAGTGCCGGCGTATTTGGAAAAGAATGGTCCAATCCAGTTCAAAGCTGGCCAGAATTTGCTGTCATATGACACTCTGGTATTTGAAGACTTTGGTAGTGCCAAGAAGCGCAAGGTTCTCAAATCTCAAGCTGCCAACAGAGTTGAAATCAATAATGTGGTTGGTGCCGGTGAAGGAAGTGCTGTTATGCACCAAGTCATTCAAGGAGAATACATGAGTGAAAGTAACCGTCAAGCTATCGCAAGCAAGATCGGTGAAGACAACAATACTGTTGCGAACGCCAATGGAAGTGGCAACAACGCCGTGGATGCGGCGTATGAAGCTGCTAGGAAAAAGTTTCTGCCCGCCTACGATGAAACGGCCATCAAGCCACACAAGGTCTATAGCGCAAGAGACATTGCTAGTGAGGCTGCATGGAATCGAGTCTACAACAAAGTTCACGCCTGTATGAATGATGAAGATCCAGCAGAAAGCATAATTGGAATCATCTTTGAAAAAGATTGGCACTCGTCAACCTTGAAGTTAGTCAAGTCGATTAGCTTAGATTCTGAAAATTGCAAAGAGCGATTGACGTGTGCACTTCTCTCCAACCACATCATCCGCTTTTACACAACCAACCAAAAACGAAAGACCATCACGCCAATCAATCTTACTCAGACCAAATACTTTGGAATACCCAATGAAGTGGCATCGCAGTGGATGAAACTATTCACGACTGCAGAACCTGGCCAAGATGGCAAGATGAAACACGTCATGTCCAAACAAGACAAAGATAGATGTATCGTACATGCTTTACTCCTCTACATGATGGCTCATGGGCACGCTATGAAAATCCCAGACTTGAAACCTGTTGCGAGTGACATGAAAGTTCCTGTCAATGATTGTGCACAAATACTAAGACTTGCGGGATGTCAAGTCTCAAAGAAAGGAAGTGCTCTTTCGGCAGCCTTGACTACACCATTAACTTTCCCGAGACCCAAACGTAGCGTAAACAAAAAGTAATTTTAAGAGACCAACAGATTATGCCTCTCCCTTATTTTACACTACACAAATGAACATTGACACTCTACGAACACCCCCCAAGCCTCTTTCACAGGTGAAAGATGAACTATGCCTCGCTGGTAGCGTCTTGTGATTGTCCTGCGCTTCCACCTCGTGGTGATGATCCTATTCCAGGCATATATGGTGGAGGTTTCTCGTCTTGCGCTGACTGGGAATACTGAGTATCTGATGATGAACCCTCCTCCTTCGGGTTACGTTCTGCTGCATCTGATCCTTTTGCAGCGTTTGGAGATACCGAGTCGGACCCGTGACCACCTGTTCTGGGTGCAGGAGATGGTGTGTGTGGCGCGTGGCCTTGTCTGGGTGGAGGGTATGGATGATAGTAAGCATGAGGAGGTGCCATGTGTGCATGTGGGTGGGGAGGATACATGTATTGGGGAGGATTTTCCCCTTGGCCCCCTGGCGGCAAGTGATGCTGCCCTTGTCCGTGAGGAGGAGGATAAGGATAGCCACCGCTTGGTGAATGGGGATGGTACCCTTGATGCATCGGATGAACAGCATAAGCAGGAGGCGGAGGAGGGGCAGGTTGACCAGAAGTTGCTTGGTTGTAAGGCCCAGTGGGCCAGTGAGCGGGGGGCAATGATTGCTGGGTAGGCAATGTACCCATCGACTGCATCATTTGCACCTGTTGCAGTGCTGCTTGTATCAATTTCTGCAAGAAGAAACCAGTTAGATATGTTTCATGCGATCTGAAGTCACAGCACAAATCAATGATATTCCCTTACATCTTTGCCGTGTTGCTGAAACTTGCGCTGAATTGTAGAATACCAGTGGTTCTTAACGTCATTATCTGATCTCCCCGGAAGTTGCTTCGAAATATTTGCCCATCGATTGCCATGGTGTTCATGCATGGCAATCAAGATAGCCTCTTCGTCATCGGTCCACTCTCCTTTCTTTAGCTCAGGGTCAAGATGATTCACGAATCGTTCTCTACACTGCTTTCCCTGTCGCCCCGGCAAGTGAGCAGCAATCTTGGCCCATTTCCTTCCATAAAGGAATCTCTTTTCCTTCAAAATAGCATCTTCCTCTGCTGTCCACGATCCTTTGCCCTTGATAACTGGCGGGTTTGTGATTGCTTGCCACTTCGTCAAGCAATCGATAGCTGTTTTCTTGGAAAAGTTTTCTGCAATCTCGTTCCAACGGGGAGCGCCTGCAGGGTTGAGGTGGAGACTCTGGGTAAGGGCAAGGCTTCATGACACTCGCAACCAAAAGCACATCTACAAACTTACTGTCCTTGTATTGTTCGACCAGCTTCTTTAGCAATTCAACTTCATCATGATTCCAACCAGGTGCGTTCTCGTTTTCCTTTTTAACTTTCTTGGCCTTGGGGCTCTCCTCGTCATCATCTTCGTCACTGACATCATCGTCTGATTCGGATGCGTCGTCTTTGTCTTCCGATTTTGTTGCTTGTTCTGGGCCTGCTTCGTTGGATTCGGGCTCCTTGAAGTTGGTCATGTATCGTTTCAAGCACTGCACCGGGGTCTTACCAGGAACCGCCTTGGCGATTTCGTCCCAATCTTCTTCCTCTTCGGTGTCTCCTTCGGCCTCCCGGTTTTGCTTGTCCTCCAACACAGCTTTTAATAACGCATCATCTTCTTCATCGGTCCAGGCAAGTTTGGACTTTTTGGAATCTTCTACTTTTCTTTTCGATTTCATTTTCAACTTTCAATGATGCTGCACCACAATATTATGAGGGTTGTATTTGTCGAGTAAAGCCCCAACCCAAGGTCACCAACTAGTCGCTGGTTATTTCACGCTGCACCGCCAACTACTCCGGTTCGAGCACGCGGCGACCAACTTTACGGTACGAATGACTGTCAACAAGGATGATCTTGCTTCCTATTCCAGAATCCCTTGTCAAGTCCTCCTGCCAATATAATACTAACGGTAATACAGAAAGATGAGATACTGTCAATCTCAGTTGAAATCGATTATGTGAAACGCAGTGGTTAACGCCATCGAAACCGCTACCGCATCGCACGGTTATTTTAGCTTTCCGGCAGAGGGTGGTGGATGTCACACGCTGGATGCGGTCAAGCGAAGTTTTCGGTCATCATCAATCCCAGAATCCCAACCAGCAAAGGTGGGCCACGACGGTCCCGTAGGAAATTCACGCCGGGATCTTTGTGAAAAATTTCAATCTGGTCACCAAATGACGAACGGAAAAAGGAGTAAGAAGAGCGAGTTGGCCCATTTCGTTGATTCTAAATCTTTGATAATTTTAGTGCATCGGCCCGCCTGCTTCTAACTGTAAAAATAAAGCAGACTGTGAATTGTCGGAACGCATATAGGTATTCGAGATCGCCTTTTTGAACAGGGAATGCCAATCGCGCTACCCACACTTTTTCCGGCGCACCTCAACAGAACGATCTCGCGCCAATCCGCAAAAAAGTATACCAGGTACCTGGTACGGTACTCCTTGCATCCATAGTGGTACCAGGTATAAGAACTATGGTGTACAAGGTACTACTAACGTACTAACGGGTTTAGTAGTATTCTAAATTGTTGCTGGTACCGGGTACTACCATTCTTTTGCCTACGCCGGCACTTGTACCAAGTGATAGCCTGCGAATTGGTGAGAATGTGCACGACAACGAAACAGCCCTTGATTCCCTACCTTCCAATAACAACTCGGTTGCTGACTGTACATATAATGACTTTCTGCAAACAAGAAGAGACCATGATGAAAAATGTCGTCCCAGTGGTACGCGAGCTAACTGTAAAGACAAATTTGGACCGGAACATGCATCCAGCACAGTCCTACACTTTTTGAAGAGAGCCAAAAAGTGAAAGTTTAAAAAAGAGGATTGAGTTTCCTGAAATCTGAAACTCCAGAAGACTGGGCTTGAGAAAAAATAAGAAAGGCTCATGATTGCGCATTGGAGTAACGATTCTGAGTCTGTTTATCTAAAGTTCTGAAAAAGCGAGAGAAAGGGGAAAAGAACAGGACAAAGAAGCAGTGTAGGTGGTTGCTGTGTGAATCTACGTGGCGTGCTTTTCTCTCCAATTTTTGAATTTGTGTTAGAGGTGAGCAGAGTGAACCTGACCATGTTTAGCGAAGGATCCCTCTCAAGTATTCATCTTCGCTGTAATAGCTTGCCTGTGTTAAAGCAGTTTCGTTCATTGAATTGTAAGTGACTGTCATCAATGGCCATTTGCGTTGATACTGTAATAGGGCACTCACCTCGACCACATTGGGACCGAATTGTCGTCCTGCTAACTCCCGCTCCGCATTTGCAGAATCCTGTGCAGTAGCATACTCGAGAAAAATCTTCCTGATAGCAGAAGGTTGCACTGTTGCGGACGGCGATCGAGGAATTTTCATACTCAAAAGTTTGCCGAATTTAGCGCACTCCTCTTGAACCTCTTCTTGCAACCCTTGATATTCGTCGTCGGTGGCAAGGTCGTCGTCGGTGACCATGTTGAGAAGTACCAAGATTCGAGTGATAGGAAGGTGAACTGGAACAGCAGGCGGGGCTGAAACTACCAAGCCTTTTCCCATGGCTGCTTCCAGCGCGGCATTGGCAATATCCAACGCCGATGCTCCAGGAGGTAAGGGTGGCGCAGGTACTGGTACGGGTAGAGAAATTGGAATAATTGGTGCGGTTGGCGCTGTGCGTGTGATTGGCACGCCAAATTGATCAAGGTGCATTGGAGCTGTTGGCATGGGGCGCATTCCCAAAGCAGCGTCTACAAGGTCATCAATGTCGTATCCATCGATAATGATAGCGTCGGGACGAGGTGCTGCAGGTTGAGGGGGCTCGGGTGATGCCCCCATGGTAGAAGCAAGTGTGGGAGCCATCATCATGGCTGCTGTTCGCTCGCCAGCGACACGCGCAGTCAATACTTTGCCACCACCCAGATCCATCCCATTCAAACCAAGGACTGCAACAGGAGTAACGGGAGGATCCGAGTACTCCACAAAGCAGTATCCCTTGCTTGTCAGGGAGTCTGGTTCGTTTTTCACTAAATGAAATGACTTCACTTTCCCAAACGCTTGAAGTAGCTCCAAGACTTGGTCTTCTGTAAGATGATAATGCAACCCTGTAATGACCAGAAATCAGGAAGTTGAACAAAAATAGAATGAGACATCGTAATTGGTTGTAAACCATCCGAAGCCATAAACTTGCTGCAGCACGTACCTCCAATAAAGATCTTGTTCGGTCCATCCTGCACAGTCCCACTGATTATTCCTAGACGACTGACGTCCAAAGATGGAATCGCCGAGGGATGCACCTTGGGGGCCATGGCAGGATTATAATCATTTGGACGTTTAACTTTCACTTTCCCCTTTCCATGAATATCGATTCCGTCTAGCTCCAAACAAGCCGTTGCCATTTCAACAGTTTTGAATTCCAAAAAGCAAAAGCGTCTCTCGTGGTTGATGTAAACCGACAATATGGGATCATCATAGTCGGCTGGTTTGTCCAACAACGCTTGGTCGATCGCAGCCCGAAAAAAAACATGCAGCTCCTGCTCTGTTACGTGCGGTGGCAAATGACCAATATAGAGACGGCGTGCATGGCGTGTCTGTTGTGGAACTGCGGTAAAGTTTCGGTCTGAAGGAATCCCTGCGAAATCCGTCGCGGCCGGATTCGAAAGGGCCATGACAGCAGCGTCCGTCGCAAGTTGCTGAGGAGTAGGTAACTGATCAAACTTGGACTTTCTGGCTAGTCGCTTCCGCCGACGATCCTGAACCCAATCTCGTTCTTCTTCGTAGGATCGGAAGGTGATGATGCCATTGTTCGACCGCGGTCTTCGAGCCGGTGGCGGTGGCGGCCCGCCTCGTGATCGTCCTCCTCCTCCTCCACGAAAAGGCTGATCGGTAGGAGGACCTCGAGTTCTGCCTCCACCTCGCCGGTCATCGAAACCCCTTGGTCCTCGATTATCATACCGATCTGGAGGTGGCAATCTATCGCCGTACGGAGGTCCACCTCGAGGTGGACCTCGGGGCGGCCCACGCATATCGTCACCCATTGGAGGGCCGCGGTTCATACGTCCAAAGGGATCTTGTTCAGGTGAAGGAACTCCATCGGGACCGGGACCACCGCCTCCCCTGGACATCCATGCGGGAGCGTTATCAACCCCACGACCTCTTCCACTCATCTCGATAACAACAACTAGGTACAAGTGCAGTTAAATGTTTTACAGGTGCTAACAGGCGAACTGCCCATCACAATTGGTCGAGTACAGGTGCACTGTACAAGGACTCGTACTTTCATCAAAGGACGGATGGGGCACTTTTGCGAGGGCCACGAACTTGTATCCAGAGAACACTGGCACGGAGTGACGTACGGTCGCAATCATAGTCATCAGGGAAACCTATTAGGGTATCTACCGTTGGTTTCTTGTCACGTCATCCAGGGAAGGGTGTGACAGCATACCGTTCCGATTTTTTTGTGTCGTCGTTGACGCACCATGTTTGGAAAATGCCAATCACGTCCATCGGATGGTCAATGATGGGTGGAGAGGAGCGCTGAGTGAGTGGAGCGAAATACCGAAATCGGCATTCTTTTGCCGTCGTTTTCAGAACCTTCATTTTGCCGAAAAAGACAACGAAAGGTCGCCACTATCATCGGCTAGCAAAAGGCCCCTTCTAGACAAAGAGCAATACATCACTCTCTCTCTACAGCTAACTATGATTCGTACTCCATTACGCACTTCCCTGGCCAGGATCAGTGTGGCCAGAGGTCAGCACCAGGGGATTGGCATTGGCTCGTCGAAGCGAACCCTTTGGCCTGGACCATTGACGACAATGGCAAAACAATTCTCCTCGCATTTTCAAAAATTTTCGACAGCCCTTGACCCACTCGCTTCCAACTTTTCGGATGACGAAGATGAAGAGCCCGACCATCGTTCCAAGAACCCTGTTCAGAACTTGACGTTCGAACGAGCCAAAGCAGGAACACCATCTCCATGGGCGTTGTTTGATGCCTGGGGAGCGGGAGCCGACATTCGCGAACCTTTATCACCTTCTGACGAAGCAGTGTTGCGTGCAGAAGCGGTTCGAATACCATTAAGTACACAAGAAAGGATGGACGTTCCCGCCGAGACTGAGATTCTCGAAGCCTACGATCGGTTCTTGCAGCACCGTTCATCGGTACATTTGGGATACCCATACAATCTCATGTACGACCATTCAGAACTATATAGTTTCATGAAATATTCCATCAATAACCTTGGAGACCCATATGTTCCTTCCAACTACGGCGTTCATGCCAGGCAATTCGAATGCGCTGTTATTGATTTTTTCGCCGACTTGTGGAAAATGGACCCTGATCAGTACTGGGGTTATATCACTACCAGTGGAACCGAAGGTAATCTCCATGGGATTCTTCTTGGAAGAGAATGCTTTCCCGATGGGATTCTATACACATCACAGGAATCGCACTACTCAGTTTTCAAAGCCGCTCGATACTACCGCATGGACTGTAGGTCTATCCCGACATTGCCCATGGGAGAAATAAACTACAAAATTCTGGAAGAAGAAATCGATCGAAACAGAGATTATCCTGTCATCATCAATGTTAATATTGGAACAACAGTCAAAGGCGCTGTCGACGACCTTGATCGTGTTATTGGAATCCTCAAAAAGTTGGAAATCCCAAGGGACCGATACTATATTCACTGTGATGGAGCTTTATTTGCTTTGATGATGCCATTTATTGATAATGCACCGGAAATATCCTTTCGAAAGCCCATTGATTCAATTGCTGTCAGCGGCCATAAAATGCTTGGATCACCAATGCCATGTGGTATCGCCCTCTGTCGCAAAGAGCACGTCTTAAATGTCGAACAGCGTATCGATTACTTGAACAGCGTTGATACTACCATTATGGGGAGTCGAAATGGACAAGCAGCATTGTACATGTGGTACAGCTTGCGCAAGAAAGGGCTTGGTGGAATTAAAAGAGATGTACTGTAAGTCCTGCGAAACCAACTGACCTTGCTTCTCACTGAGCCTTATCTAACTATCTCCCGGACTTTCTTTAATTCGCCATTGCCTTTAGTTATTGTATGGAAGCAGCACGCTACTTGCGCGACAAGTTGACAGCAGCTGGGTTTGCTGCTCGCCTGAATCACTTGAGTTCCACTGTGGTCCTTGAACGTCCTGTCGACGATGCTTTCATCAAGCGTTGGCAACTAGCTTGTGAAGAAGATATTGCTCATGTCGTCGTAATGCCAAATGTCACGCACCAAAAAATTGATCGATTTGTGGCAGAGTTGTGCGAAAACGAGCGACTATATGGAAGAACTGTACCGCTACATCCTTTGTCACAACTAGCAAAGCTAACAAGCGCTGCTTGGCCGTAATGCTACGCCACAGCCTAATCATTAGACTGCTTTTGTAAAAATCATCTTTTGACCAGCCCCCCTACTACTTGTCACTCTAGAGGCAGCATTTGGTTCATTGCTATCGTCCTACCACCTTCCAGTAGGGTAATCGGTACCTTTGCAGTCGTGTGCTTACGAGAGACTTTACAAGTACCTGGTACGTGTAGATTCTCATTCGGCGACGCGCACCATGGCACAGCATGGTCCAAATTTTCCGCAACAGTTTCCGATTTCCCGTGTTGCATACCACAACGGAATTGTTCAACCACACCATCACCTTGGTCTGATCCCGATAAAAGAATTGTGAAGAAATGGTGTGGGGACTGATTGAAAATTTTCGTCATGCTCTGAAGTACCGAGGAGGGTGGAAGGGACTCTACTACCACATGTATACAGTGAGTTTTTGATTACAGAAATTCGGCTATTTCCGTATTCCCATATTTGTATTTCTTATTCCACAACTTCGCACCTTCGCAGAATGGAGATTTCCCCTTCAAGTTTGGTACCTACATGGGCTGCGATCCCATGGGAAATCGATACTATGAAAATCGAGTGGATTATCCCTTTGGCCAACATCGATGGGTTGAGCCTGTGGATCTTCACAACTTTGATGCTACGATGGTTCCTCCCGAATGGCACGGCTGGATGCTCTCCCAGAACGATGCCCCTCCCAGCCATGAGAATGAGCATTTTGAATATATGGAGAAGAGAATTCAATCAAGTGCTCCATCAGATGCACCCTTCAACCACAACATTGGTTACCAGAATGAAGTCTTCAATTTCAATGGAATGCACAACCAGTCGCAAATCCGTTCTCGTGGATATGGAATCGGTAACCCAATCGTCGGTTTGCCTCCCCATGCTCCTGAGGCATATTATACTCAACCAGGATCTCCATACAATCCTGCCTTTATTCGAAAGTTTGAATACCAAGGCGACCTAGATGAGACTAAAGGAGGAGGCCGCCCTTACAAGAACGATCTATGGAAGGAACGTCTCATGACCGCTGCGGAGAAACAGGCTAGAGACAATCCAACTGGAGATCTTGTCACCAAGAAGCTTACTCCCAGAGAAGAAGCTATCCTGGCACGTGGTGGAACGATCGCAACCAAATAAATGGATACACTCATTCATTCCATTGATCGGAAGAGCTACTTTGTTGCCGGTTATCTGCAATGTAACGCTTGCTGGTAGTTTCTTCTCACTATACCCATACAAATGTAGCTGATTTCGCGTTTTCAATTGTTGATTGCTCTGTCAAAAGCAGCCTAGCCACAATGGAAATTACAGTAGTTAGTAGCGAGAGCTTGATTTAAAGCGGGAATGGATTGATTCACGTATTCGGGTTCCGGATCTTGAGTTCTCGTTTGGAAAGGTCGAGCCATTTGTCACTCTTTCAGTTGTTGGCCACAATAACTTCACTGTTAACCATGAGGCTCTTGCAAGGCAGAGTTTTAGTGAATTCCCCTCGACAAATTTTCTCACTTCTGGCAGACTTCGGTAAAAGTCGACCAGAGGTTCGAATATCGGGAGTCTCGTCGTTCTCCACTGTTGGGACGAGCCAATTTGATCGACCCGAACGCCCTCGCCGTTCGCTCTTGAGTGTGCCCGGATCAGATCCACGAAAGATCCAAAAAGCAACAGGATTGAACGCTGACGTTATAGTTCTGGATTTAGAAGATGGAGTTCCTCGTGATCGAAAAGACGATGCTCGTCGCTTGGTTGTCGAAACGTTACAAAAACAAGAAGAGACTCAGGGATCGTTGTTTGGTACCGCCGAAGTATGCGTTCGAATCAATGGATTGGAAACAGGGAAATTGGCTCTAGATGATTTGCAAGCGATACTTCCCCTAGCAAGCCTACAATCTATTGTCGTGCCCAAGATTGAACATCCCTCTGATGTTGATTTTGTGAGTCGTTTAATTGCCATGTCAAGTGCCAGTCGAGAATCACATCATGTTCGAATCCTGGCTGCCATTGAATCGGCAAAGGGAATTCTCAACTTGACAAGCATTGCTCAAGCTGGAACAAGTGGCAACTTTTCTTACTTGGATGCCTTGATATTTGCTTCGGAAGATTACTGCGCCGATTTAGAACTCATTCGGACTCCCAATGGGTCACCTGAGCTCCAATATGCACGATCTCACCTTGTGACTGTCGCGAAGGCACATAGATTGCAAGCAATTGACATGGTACATATTGACTTTAAGAACCTTGAGGACCTTACGCGTGAATGCCAACAAGGTCGTGAGATGGGATTCACGGGCAAGCAAGCCATCCATCCAGTACAGCTTGACACCATCCATAAAACCTTTGCGCCATCCGAGAAGGACATTGCATTTGCAAGAAAGTGCGTACAAGAATACGAGTTTACTACCTTAAATGCTGGCAAGGGGGCTTGTGTGGTAGACGGTATCGTCGTTGATGCTCCAGTCTACAAATGGGCCGTGAAGATCCTTCATCAAGCCGAGAAATTGCTAGGATAGAACAACTGTCACGCAAGTCTAGACAATGGTATAAATCAATAACCCTTGCTTCTGTACCTAGTAATGAACTACTGCACGCAAGCAGTCACCCGAGTGGAGTGCATCAACTGCCTTGTTCGTTTCACCAACTCCCTGGAACGTGTGAGTAATGTAGTGATCGATGGGAAGCGTTCCATTCAAACACCTTTCCACAAGCTGTGGCACCTGAGTTCGAGACTTGAATCCACCAAAGGCAGTTCCTTTCCAGACGCGTCCTGTCACGAGTTGGAAGGGGCGCGTGGAAATCTCATGTCCACTCGCTGCCACCCCAATGACACAGCTGGTGCCCCATCCGCGATGACAGGACTCCAATGCCGCACGCATTACATTCACATTTCCAGTACAGTCAAAGCTATAATCAACACCCCAGGGTGTGAGCTCTCCGGCAATGTGCCTTTGTACAGGTGTTTCGCCCAAGTCTTGGGAGTTGACAAAGTGAGTTGCTCCGAGGGTCTTGGCCATGTCGAACTTCTTGGGGTTCACGTCAACAGCGATGATAGTTGTAGCACCGGCATGCTTGGCGCCTTGGATGACGGCCAATCCCTATTTACAACAAGGCAATGTTTTAGACTTCTTGATGGAACAACCTGTCGCCAAGGGACAAGATGATCTTTGGACAATACTTACTACAGCACCAAGGCCAAAGACTGCAACAGACGAATTGGCTTCCACTTTGCACGTATTCCACACAGCCCCAAGTCCTGTAGCCACACCACAACCAAATAAACACACTTTTTCAAGAGGAGCACTCGGATTGATCTTGGCGCAAGAAATCTCCGCCAATACAGTGTATTCGCTCATGGTAGAACAGCCCATGAAGTGAAAAATATCCTTGCCATCCTTATCATGGAATCGGACTGTACCATCCGGCATGACTCCTTGTCCTTGGGTAGATCTAATTTTAGGGCAAAGATTTGTCTTGGGCGATTGACAAAAGATGCACGAAGCCTCGCAGCACTGGGGTGTGTAGCACGGGATCACATGATCACCAGGAACTACACTCGTCACACCAGGTCCAACCGATTCGACAATACACCCAGCTTCGTGTCCAAGAATACACGGAAACAACCCCTCGGGATCAAATCCATCCAATGTATAGATATCAGTATGACACAATGCGTTGGCAATCACCTTGACTCGGACCTCCCCGGCCTTGGGTGGATCCACAATGATATCTTCTTCGACCATGGCCTGTTTCGGAGCACGGGCTACCATGGCCTTGCATTTGATGGGCTGTCCAACCGTAGACATGGCTTAAAAATTTTGAGTTTTGATATGGACGAAGGGGATACGATACTGATTCGGTAAAAACCGGGAACTACTTTGCTGATGACAGAGTATGATTCTCAATGCCCATTCGTCATCATCATTCCTTCGCGGTCGCCCAAGATTTTGGATTTCACACGTCATAAAAATTAATCAAACTTGTCGGATTTCCATTTTACACTATCGCGAATCACGAGACGCGACTAAAAAAGTACTACGCTTCTGTCTGGTTCGCATCACTTTTTACATGGGACAGCATAAAGTAATTGAAGGTTCACGACATCCATTTCTCCTTGTCAGTCAAATGCAACAATGCCGCTTCGAGTGATAGATGCAAGACCCGAGACATCAGGAACCGCAACTCTTCGAGCCTACGCCGCAGAGGTGGAGCTTCTTCAGAATTGTTCTGCGTTTCACCAGGAATATTCACATCGGCCATCGTTGATTAGTGTGCGAATCAACAAACCTTTTCCCGATTCGTACTTGGGTATTGAGTTCAGAACTGTCTTTGGTGAGCTCGTGATTGGGAGCATTATTCCCGATAGTCCACTCTCTGGCTCTCCATTGCGGTCGGGGGATCGACTAATCTCTTTGGATCAGAATCCCCACGTCACCCATTGGACGGCCACGCAGGCAGAAAAGTATATACAAGAGAAGCAAGGGAAAATCAATTTCATCATCCAAACAAAGCATGGGGATCCCGACATTGTCGAAGCAGTCGTTTACAAGTCGAGTTCTTATGAAAGGATTGGAGTATCTTTGGAAAGGCAAAGAGGTCGATTACGGATTTGCGACGTTTTGGATACAGGTCTGCTAGGAAACGCATCAGTCTTGTGCCCCGGTGACTTTATTGTGTCTATAAATGATATTGATGTGATAGAATTAGATGAATCATTGGCAGGTGACATTCTCAATTCTACGACTGGTATGATCACGTTGCGTACTTCCACAAATCAGGCGACCAATGTGTCCGTCCGAGGCACCCTTGAGACCATAATGAGTTCAATGATATTTAGTGAAGATATTGTTGCTACAACAGGGGATACTAAAAGATGGGACCCAGAATCCGAATTCACAAAACGAGACGACTCTTCGGTTCACAGACGTCCTGGATTTATAAGTCTGAAAGTTTACAAGCCATTCATGGAGACAGACTTGGGATTTTCCTTTGTGAATGGGGAAGGCGGCCAGCTTCAAATAGGCAGTGTCTCGAAACAAGGTATGCTGGGGAAATCACCCCTTGCTCCTGGTTTGATAGTACAGTCAATTGGAAATATTCGGTGTCACAAATGGTCACATCAAAATGCGCTTGATGTGGTGAGATCAGTGGTCGGTGAACTTCTCTTTGTACTCCATGATCCATTGGGCGACAACTCACATGTTGCAGCAATGGTATACAAATCTAGACCACGTTCCAGTATTGGACTCGAATACAAGTTTTCTGAAGATCGTCTTCGAATTGGTAGTGTTGCATCTAATGGATTATTTTGGGACTCCCTGTTGAACAAAGACGACGTTGTAATTGCAATCAATAGTGTTCCATGTCAACATTTGACTCCAACCGAGGCACTTGCCATCACGCTACAAATTCCCGAGACAGTAATGGTTTTGGTGAAGCTGTATCGTTCCAATTGCATTGTTTTGAGTGTAAATTCAGATGATACAGGACACCGAGGCGATCAGGTAGGAATCCATCGTGGTCAGCATCAAGGTGCGGGCAGTACCATCGGAGGCCAAAAGGCCCCGTCAAAAGGCTGCATGGCATGTTTTTCAACGGTGGTAGCAAGCATGTCTCAAACATTCACTTGAAAGCGATGTCTTATGATGCTAGTAGTATGGGCTTGATCGTCTTACGGTTCCCAACCCCCCGTCGTTGTATGACAGCTCGAACTATATAAGCGTAATTGTACACGTCCAGCCATGCAAATACCTAACAGTAAAGTAAAGTCATGCCAACTCTCCTCGACAAAAATAGTTTTTCGATGAAATAGTTTACAGTTAACTGTACATAGGTTCACGTAACCGGAAACTTGACTATTGCGACTAAAAATCATGATCGAAGTTTCACGCCATCCATTTCCTTGACATCGGCATGACAATCAAATCGAAAAAAACGTATCTCTACCATCGCCAAGTTGCCAACACAGAACTAATCAAAAAGAGGGACGAAGTGAAAGTTCCCCACACGAAAATTGAAGGTTATGGCCCCAAGTCGATATGGCAAACTTCTGTTGTGGATAGGGTGCTGCACTATCTCCCAAGCATTCCTTCCATCCACAACCCAGAAAGATAACCGGTTTCGGCACTTTGCATCCGAAGAAAATGGTATTGGCGTTGGTATCGATCTCGGCACGACCAACTCGGCCATAGCCTTCTTGGATGGTAATACTCCCAAGATCATCGAAATCCCCAACAACGGTCGGACAATGAAATCGGTGGTCGCGTTGGATGAATCAGGGACCGCCTTGGTTGGCAATGATGCGTTGGAGTGGGAGAGGACGACAAAAATCAGCGCTTATCGACATGTCAAACGAGTGATTGGTACAGGAGTCAACTTTTTATCCAAGCAAACGGTGGAGGTCGTCCCTCACCTCATCTTGTCATCGGCAGGCTCGGCATCCGGAGGGAAGAAATCCAAAAAAATCCAAAAAAAGGCCTCGTTAGAAAAAATTATGCAAGATGCAAGTGAAAATCCAACCATGCTTGCCTCTTTTCACGAGGGTGAGGATAGAGTGGGGAGTAGTATCTCCCCTGAAGTAATATCGGCTGCCATTTTAAAACACCTCATCCAAGTGGCTACAGACTACACGAAGAAAAGAATAACCCGAGCCGTCGTAGGCGTCCCTGCATATTTCAACGACCAACAGCGTGAAGCAACCATCCGAGCGGCAAAGCTTGCTGGCGTGGAAAAGGTTAAGTTGCTGCGCGAGCCCGAAGCAGCAGCCTTGGCATATGGAGTGGATAAAGATTCGCAGGAAGAAGAATTAGTATTGGTGTTTGACCTTGGAGGTGGGACCTTTGATGTTAGTATGCTGCTGGTGGAGAAAGGGTTGACCGAAATCATCTGCACATCAGGCAACCCACAATTGGGAGGATCGAACTTCGATGCTAAGATTGCGAAACAAATTGCAGCCATTGTGGGAAGGTCCAGCCGATCGGAAGAGTGCTCTGATATGATGGTTCGTGTTGCCGAATCAATTCGAATCTATCTGAGCAACAATCGGCAAGTCGATGTGGTACTTCCAAGGACTGACGAGGCTTGGACGCAATTAGGCGACCCGAACTCAGTTATAATTCGGAATAACAACGATGTGGATATAGATGCGTCTAATGCCACACATGTTGTTCATCGATGGACAAGGAAAGAAGTTGAGACTATGTGTCTCGACGAGCTCTTACTGTTATTGCGACCAATCCGGGAAGTAGCTATTATGGCTGGTGCATTGTTGCCTGGCGATGCACGGCCCTCGGTTGTAGAATCTGCACTTGAAATGCAAGAAGCATTTCTCGACGACCCAGAATTCTATGAAGAAGAGAACGACGGAAGTACCTCTCGTGGGGATGAGGAGGAAATGATCGCCGACTTTGACTTCACTGTCAAATCAGCCAAAAAGAAGCAGCAACAGGGCAGAAAAAAGGCTCGACAGGTGGCCAAAGACGACCGGAAGTACCAAACGGAGTCAAGGAGGGTTCTCGAGCAACAAAATGGAGTAACAGACAAACCAATACGTGCCGACGGTATTTCTGGTCGCCCTATCGGGCGCGTTGTCATGGTTGGAGGGGCGACTAGAATGCCAGCTATTGGTCGTTTATTGTCAGCGATAACAGGGATCGTTCCAAAGAGAACTGTCGACCCTGACGAGGCTGTAGCTCTTGGGTGTGCAGTTCATGTTGGCATTCTAGACGGAAACAAAGAAATGGGGACTGTTTTGAACCCAATGCAGGCTGCAATTCTTCGGGCTGTGGTGGAGCAACAGAGACGTGCAGGACTAGACGATTTTCCCGACGACGACGACAGCGAGTTTGAAATAGATTTGTTGTAAATATACCCAAGTGCAACGAATGACGGTTGGGAATCTCTCGCTTTACAGTTAGTTCAAGGTGATATCGGCGCAAATGAACGTGTTAGCAGTGTGCAAGAGTGTCCTATCAACTGACGCAAGGCTATACTGGCGAGCCGCCAACATGGTTTTGCCCCTTTCTTTTCTTGATCGCCAGGTTCTTGACCTCCAGCCAGCCACAAAGTGCTGCATGTTGGCACGATAGAACTTGCACCATAAGTAAATGGGTGCTCGTCGGTCGCTCCTCTCGATCTCACTCGTCATAACTGTCGGCATTTGTCTGCGTACCCTGACTAGCTAATATAACAGCAGAATACTCGTATCTTGGTCAGAGAAATGATAGTGACGATCCTCAATGTCAGCTGCGTTCATGGCCCCGCCAGATACAGCTTGTTGGCAACCGCCTCTGCTAACGATACTAAAGCTGGGGATGGATGGCTTCGTTGCAGACAGCCAGGCCTCTCGTCTCATCTATCTTCTTGACGAACAAGCATGGGGAAAATGGGGCAATGTAATACTGGATATGTTGTCTAGATCTTCGTTTCGACTATCTGCAATCCCGTTACCAGGTCGGCAAGCAACTTGGACTTCTATCGGTTCTTCTAAAAATAAAGCTAACCGGTAGGTCCGGTGGCATATTCCGTCGGGTATTTACAGTTATTTGATTTAGACGTTAGTCGTGTCACAGTGACTACCAGTGAAAATTCAGATCCTGCACGACATCTTTTTTGAAAGCGTTGCAAAACCACAACGAATTGTCAAACATTGACAGTAGTGAGATCCGAATATAAAGCACTGATTCCTTTCTTATATTATTAATGACGAATACATGGACTGTCGACAAGGCAGGATGTATACAGAGC
The DNA here is from genome assembly GCA_019593585.1 of Nitzschia palea. Taxonomy (NCBI): domain Eukaryota; phylum Bacillariophyta; class Bacillariophyceae; order Bacillariales; family Bacillariaceae; genus Nitzschia; species Nitzschia palea. The sequence continues at coordinate 7,313 of SWEM01000183.1, read as the reverse complement.
ACGCCCGATGAATGCAAGGATTTAGTAGAATACAAGCAAATGAGTACAGAATCCCCCGTTCAATCACTCCTAGTGGCCGAGGCGCGACCCGAGCTCTCACGAAAAACATCAATCCTACTCTACACAGCCGAGGTGGAGATCTTTGACCCCGACAAATCCAATGCAGCTGTGTACAATGACAGGAGTCGCCCGGCATTTATTAGTGTGCGAATTAACAAGGCAACTCCTGATTTGAAACTGGGGATCACCTTTCGGTCTGCCTCAGGCGAACTGGTGGTCGGCAACATCGCTCCGGAAAGTCCCTTCTCAAGCTCCCCATTGCAAAGGGGTGATCGAGTCATCAATTTGGATGATCATCCTAACGTCTCCCACTGGACTGCTTTACAAGCCGCGACATACATTCGAGAGAAACAGGGATTAATTAGCTTCGTTGTACAAACACAGTACGGGGATCCAAACATCGCTGAAGCAGTGATATACAAGTCGACTGAACAGGAGCAAGTTGGAATTTCGTTCCAAAGGGATAAAGGTCGATTGCGTATTCGCAATATTTCAAGTGAAGGACTACTAGGTGATAAGTCCGTCTTGAACCACGGTGACTTTGTTGCTTCTGTCAACGGCGTAGATGTGGCTCAAGTGGAGGCGCCGACGGTTCTTGAAATGATTCGAAGTACCAAAGGAATGATCACGATACGTGTCATGAATTCTGATTCTGCAGACATTTCTGTTCGAATGGTGACAAGAATGAGTTCCATAAGGGTCAGTAACCTTGTTGTTGCAACACCAGGCGAAATGACGAATTGGGATATAGAATCTGGATTCACGAGACGATATGATTCCGAGGTCCTCATTCGTCCAGGATTTATGAGTGTGAAACTTTACAAGGCTACGAGTGACATCAAAGTTGGGATTACATTTCTGAATAACGAAGTGGGTCAACTACTAGTAGGCGCAATTTTGGAGCGTGGAATGTTGTGGAAGTCGCCGATAACTCCAGGATTAATTGTCCAGTCAATGGGTGGTATCCGTTGCAATAGGTGGACGAAGCAGCAAGCTGGCAAATTTGTAAGGGAAGCAGTTGGTGAACTTGTGCTTGTCCTTCAAGATCCAGATGGCAACGCATCGTATGCTCTCGCCATGGCATACAAGTCGACCCCCCGATCCAAAATCGGTATTTCGTTCAAGACTTCGGGAAATCAGTTGCGCATTGGTAGTGTTTTAGGCGATGGAATTTTCTGCGACTCTGTCTTGAACGGCGAGGATACTGCTGTATCGATTAATGGGATACCATGTCATCATTTGACACCAAGTGAGGCAGTCACTATCACGCAGCGGATTCCAGAAAGCGTTGTTGTGATGGTCAAATTGAGCTCTTCGAACTGCCTTCTCATTAGTCACAGGTCAGCGGAAACAGAACGCAAGGACGACACCAATGCAAATGGCGTGGGGAATGAGCAAGGTGAAAAAGGAGAAAACATTAATTGTCTCGCTGCATTGTGCGATTGCTTGATGTCATAGGCTTCACCCTTTCTTGGGTAAGGGATGTGAAGTGCATCAATTGTTGACATGATGGATAACTTTTGATACAATGGACCCAACATCATTTGTCAAGTGGTCAAGATCTAGCTCGATTCACGTGAAGGTCGTTTCTCAATAGGCGCGAGTGACTTCCCGCTCTTTCAGTATTACGCATTATGAAGATTACTGTACACTCGGCACGCATGATCTGATCTACTACCGCTGTGAGGGTTGTGGGGTGCAGTTGTTGGGAATGTTGAAAGGAGGGATTAAGTTTGATACAGGGGAAACAACAGCATTTTGTCAAGTGGAGGCGATCTGGCTTGATTCGCGTGCTGGTCCTTTTCAATCACCAGAAGGATCATCTCATCTTTTTCAGGCTTAGTAAACGCATCATCAAGTTTCCTGCGCACTCGGCCAGCGAGATAGGATCTACTGCGCTTGCACACCCATGAATTACGTTTCCATCCTCAAGAAAATCGGATCACAGACAATGACTGTTAGCATGACATATCCAGACAAGAGATATGTTTGCGAAATCGTTTCTCAAACTCCTCCTGGGACACGCCTTGGATCAGCTGGGAAAAATCTGTATATGTCCATAGTTAGCCCGTTACGTTCTTTCGGATTTGTTCATCGGTAGGGTGATGGCCAAGTGCTGTCTTTCAATGAAACATTTGCTGTTTGTCCCTCTGTTGACAAAGGAAAACGCCATGCCGATGAAATTAGAGCACTCAGTCGGATAACCAATCGGTGAATGGGTGCATACTCTCTATAACATGTACCAGTACGTCGATCAAGAATGTGCGTCAAGAGGGATTCGAAAGTCCCTGTATCATGCTTAATGATTTTTTTGTTGCCACCCAGCCATGTTATTTGGGGATTTTCAACTCAACACTTGACCCTAAGGGTAGTCTTTTTGTTTGCTGAGTCATGTCGTACTAGTACAGTACCTGGTACTATGAGTAGATACAAGTAATTTGTAGCATCCAAACAAGTACTAGAGCTGAATGCTTCATGTCCCACTAGTTGGTGCCAGGTACATCTAAAATACATGATGATGATCGACTGTGAGTTGCCAAGTTCGATAGTTTTGCGGTGAGTTGAAAGAGGGTCAATATCGTGGGGTACGACACCCCTTATACACCCCTTATATACCGATGCCCCGTTTACGTCGCCTGAGCCTCGTGCCATTTCCATCCTATCCCTGCAATAACTTCCAAACAGTAACAATAATCTGGCAACAAGAGCAAGAATGAAAAGTCAAGACGCGGCTCATGTACTCTATGTCGATCATCAGGGGCATCCGGCCCCGTTGTCCATGTGTTATCATGCGACGGCCTCTCGTCGCTTAGCCTCTGCCATTGATCGGCATCCACCATCGACCATTACCGAAGTCGACTCGGCCTATTGTCCACAGTGTTTGTCATTTCACGACGCTACGTCAGCAGCAGCATTGGGATACTGTCCAAAAGCGTCCTGTCGACTGTGTCCATTGTGTCGATCTATTGCGAGTATCGCAGTAGAAGATGCTTCTTGTTTCTACAAGTGTGGCATGTGTGATTGGACGAGTCGCCAATGCTTCTTGGTCACTCCAATTACTGCGGCTGCTGACGGTGACGGCAGTATCAACAAAAGTGATATCGAAGCAGCATCAGAACAATTGTTGGCTCAATGGACTGAACGTCGGATGCAACGCGAACAGCGTGCGGATGAACATTACAAATTCATGTTGCAAACCTTGGAAGGCACTGCCAAGGATATTGTCAAGGGACAACGATCCACGTTTTTTTGGTTGCCCAATGCCAATGTCAGACGAAAGGATGGTCCTGAGGGATGGTCCATCGAATTGTTGGAAGATTCTTTGCAAGACCGTAAGAAACTTGTTGCCAATGCGCTGGCCGAAACTGTTGGAGGACAAGAACTCCAATTCGCATCCCTTTTTGTTGATGAGGCTCTTGATGAATCACTACAAGGAAAATCGGTAGAGTCGCTCTTGCTCCAAGGAGGGGGAGTAATCCCCGAGTCCTTGGAAGCCCTACTACCATTGCCAGTACCGTTGCGTCCACGAAAATCTCGCCGATGCCGCGCAGAGCTAGCGGAAGGCAGACCTGGTATTCTAGTCAAGCCCAAACTCAATCCATTGGAAGGCGATTCTAGTCTTCGAACAGGACATGCTCAGTGGTGGAAGAAGGTAGGATTGCCTGTGATCAATTTAATACTATAAAAGTAAAGCATCGGCAGTGTCTCTCATGCTATTCTTTGTTCCACCAAAAACAGGATTCAAGTGCGGTCCAGGTACTTCCAAGAGTCACCATTATTTCACACGCATCGAATCAAAAGAACCATGCCTTTCTTTTAAAGGTGGCCAATCCAACCCTTGGAAGCATTCGGATGAGACTCGCCCCCTCGAACTATCTGGGTGAACCAGCTTGGGACGAACCAACTGGAACCACACCACTCCTCCAAGATGTCTTGTTGGATCCCTTTGTTGACCAAAAAGTAACTGTCCTATTGTCACCCGAAGTGGTTCGATCCTTGGAACCAACGGAACTATGCGACTTGGAACCAGCCGAGGATTCCTTTTTAGAATTGGGCAAGTCTTACGACGAGATACCTCCAAATGTGTCGAATTGGGACGCTACCAACGTCCTGGCAGGCTCGACAGTGGCAGAATCCGAACCGACGTCATCATTGACTTTGATTGCGAGCAAGAGTTCAATGGCATGGTTTGAGCTTGTGATTATGGAGGAACAACCTAGCAACGACCGAGTCTACTGTGCGATACCACTTGCCATGCAAATCGAAGTTGGCAATGGATCATGGGAATCGTCGTTAGTGCAACCAGATTCCAAAGCCGAGAGCGGTGACGCTACCACCGATATAGTGACATTCAATCTGATCTTGGTGTGGGAAAATTTGATCAAGTGATCAACCTTTAAATGTATTTAGAATACTCTATCATTCAAACATGATCGATGCTTCAACATTTTGATATAAAAGTGGATTCCAAGGATCGTTGGGATATGGTCTGAAGTGGAAATCAGGAAGCTTCTTCCCTAGTACCTTCTGTATATCGTCTACAGTTTTCCTTCCATGAAGGTCACTTGCCGTTGAATCACAGTTTGTGCCCAAGACAGTTTCCACATACACTACAAACAATGCATTGGCCTGGTCCTTCGCGGTGAGTTTGTGCCTAAAAATGCATAACAGAAATACAACATCGTCAGACTTACCCATTCAAACCAAGCCCGTGTGAACTGCTGATGGTTACTGTGATGAACGCTTTCATGCATAGCATCCTCTGTTGCGGATAACAGTAGTTGACGCAACTGGAATGCCATTTTCACATGACGATCGGGCTCGCTCTCAGTCAAACCCTGAATCACCATTGCCATTGGCCAAACATACTCAGCCGGTGTATGGGGAGACCCTAGTCCTTTGAATTCCTGACCTTCGTAGTATCCCACATTGGTTTTGGATAACAAGTGCTTCCGTGTGTTCTCGTATATCTTCCTGTCATATCCGTCCCATCCTAGTAGAGGAATGGATAAGAGACTTGGAACATTTGGATCATCAAACTTGGCCGTTACATTGCCAAGACCGTCTACTTCGTATGCGTATATTGACGCACCCGACCCATCGTCTACGATACCGTACTTCCTAATGCCACTCTCGATTTCTCTCAGAAGCTTGGATGCCTTCCATCGCAGCTCTTCGCTTTTCCATACACGATCATTAAGAGCAAGAATTCGTTGTAGTGCACCAGCTGCATGCATATTAGCGGGAATGAGATATCCATATTTACAACGATCATCGGAAGGCCGGAAACCAGACCATGTCATGCCGGTATATCCGGTCGGGCTACCCTTTCCTTCGTTGGGCAGCTCGAAATAGCGGTACGGCGATTGCTCATCGTGGTGCTGTTCAACAATCCATACATCAATCATAGTCATGACGGCCTCGAAAATTTGTATATCTTGTAGAAGGATGTCTGGTCTATAGATCCCATCGGTAAAAAAGTAGTCGTATAGAAAATGGAAAAAGTAGGCCCCGCTGTCGAGTTCATAGTTTCTGGTGGCGACAAATCCCCCACGTCCAATGATCCGATCTGCTAAAGGAAGACTCAATGGATCCACCCAGTTGTTCACGAAGGCATTGGCATATGGATCCTGCAAGATATTGAAGGCATTGCGACGAATAGCCCCATCGACGACTAGCCTTAACCATGGTTGATTTTTGACATGTTTCAGGTAGATCGTCATCTGAACAACAGAATCCCGAACCCACATGCTTTCAATGTCCCCTGTTGCCACATACGTATGCTCGCCCATGTTTTTCAAGACTATAGCTCGCTCGAGTGTGGAATACAGAAATTTCCCGCACAACTCGAGTGCCTTAGCAGTTTCATTCGCTGTCAGTAGGGACGAAACGTTGGCTGACAGTGTCCTTCCATTTGCAGTTGGCAGTATCCTCGTTGCCCAGATGGAAGGAGCCAGCATGGGTCGCTCTTCAAGTTGATAGGAAGTCAACGATCTAGGTGATCGAAGGTGGTGGTGATTCTCGTGGTTGCCGTCCAGTTTCATGACAGCCATTAGATTCCATGAAAGCGTAGTCATAAAGACCAGCAATCCTATCGCCACAAGCCCTCGGATGATTTCCGAACGGTGTAACTTTCTTTCTCGCTTTTGGCTATCAAAATTCATGTTAAAATGAGACTAACAGACTACCGGTACGCTGCTGGTAAATTGATGTGTTTTCCATTTTGTAACCACACTGGAAAATTTCAACTTGCATTATATGCGGCTTCTATTTATTGGATGAGACGCCCTGGCCTCGGTCATGTGTACCATTTCCAGTTAATGGAGTCATTACTACGGTGCTTCGCTGCTTCGGGTTACTGAAAACGCCTTTTTATTCCCCGTCTCGGCAAAAACGACGTTACCGTTAAAAAGTACATTTGACACTACCAGGTACGGTTTTGCCATGTTAAAATAAAAATATATAATAAATATACATACCGTTATTTTATATAGAAACCGATTACCAAGGACCTGGTACCTGGTACTTACAAGTATGTACATACCTGGTACCCTGGGAATCACTCTGCGAGTCCCGTACTATGGCATGTACCTGGTACAGTACCGGTAATAAATAACCAGGTACCGAGGTAAAGTTGGGACTCGTGGGTCAATTGTCAATTCACACGCGAATGTGGCACGAACACGTCATCACAGTCCGAAATAATTGCGTCGATTGATGACAGTGAAAAGATCAACAGCACCCATTTCTCTCTTCATCATCACAAACATTCGAAGAATTCATCTAACTCACCATGGTCAATTTTTCTCACGTTGCCATTGTTACAATTGGCCTTGTCGCTGGAATAACTACTGCTTTCACCGGCATTCCGAAAGCCAATTCGCTGACAACCAACATGTCGTATTCACGCAATGCAGCACCGACAACAGCTCTCAAGATGTCTCAAGAAGACTTCGCCAAGTCTGAAATTTCATCCAATGACATCGTAGTTTTCAGCAAGAGCTACTGCCCATATTGCGCAGCAACCAAGGAGCTTTTCACTGGCCTTGGAGTCGATTTCAAAGTGCATGAACTTGACAAGATGGGAGACGCTGGACCAGAATTGCAAATGACTCTTCTCAAAATGACGGGCCAAAAAACAGTTCCAAATGTTTTTGTGAAAGGAAATCACGTAGGTGGAAATGATGCTACACAAGCTGCCGCAAAAACAGGAAAGTTGCAAGAAATGTTGGGGATTTCCAAGTAAGGTATCG